>JANTOP010032026.1:0-11614 GCA_027564815.1 Symmerus nobilis | reverse complement strand
GGTATTACTGTTTTTTAAAACTATATTAGACTATTTAAAAGGGGCTCATGCTTATGTGTCCAATCACTGTACTGTTTCCCCCTATTCTGACTGGGTTTGCCAAATGACAAATGTCACTTTAGTTCTCTGTAGTTGGCATCAATGCTCTTCCAAAATCTATCATTTTTCTTTCGCCTTTGAGATTTTTTAATTTAATTATAGTTTTTGCCTCAATTTCGTTTATTATTTTTCTTTTCATTCTCCAAATAATTAATTCATTTCCAAATAATTTTCATATATAGGCGGGAGTGATTCAATTTTTTTTTCTCGTTTAATTGAAGTGAAAATAATTGTATGTGGGGAAAAACAAGATAAACAATTTTCTTTCTCTTGTGTTTTTTTTTGTTTAATTTTGATGTGGTCAAGCTTGCAGTTGTGTACTTCTGCTTTTCATTTAACTATACGTAATAAATGAAGAAACATTCGGAAGAAATTTTCAATGAAACAAGCAAAAGTGATAGACGAAAGCGTTGAAAAGAAATTGGGAGTAGCTGTTGGAAAAATGGCGACAAATAACACAAATCAAAGTGGTTTAATGAGCGGAGGTGGCGGAGGCGGATGCGGTGTTGGCGGAGGCTGCGGTGGAATAAATCCCCAAAATTTCAATAATGGAACGACAACAGGACGGCGCTCATCGCTATCCCGATTCTCATGCACTAAATGTTGGGGCGATTTGTTTACATCATTGTTACGATTTCGGGTCAGCCCCGAAGAGTTGGAACAACGATACAAGTCCCGGGAAATTGATAAGTTTTTGGAGAAGGATAAACAAGCATTCCGAAGACAGGTTAGTATTTACAGTTTTTTACTATATTTTCCTAACTGCTTTTTTTGCCCAAAATAAGAAGATGTATCTCAAACCGGAACTCGACTCAGTACAGACGAATAAAATTTTTTTTTTTGGATATTCATAGTAATTACCACTGCATGATTTATCATTTTCGTGAAACGCATTGCAATCAATGCATTCGCAATTTAAAACAACATTTCATTCGCTGTGAAAACTGTTAAAAAATTCATTATCACAGGCAAAGAAAGAAAACCTAATTAATAGGATAAATTCAAAAATGGCATTTTTTTAATTCTTCCTTTATCCTATTATTCAATTTAAAATGATTTAGTCGCCAATAAATATGAATATACCTATCATCTTAATACATACACAATTTACTTTTCTCTTAAAACATTAATTAATTTACTTACACATTATACAACAGCAATGTTCCCCTAATACCAGATTGCCACCGCTGTGTATTGATTTTGATAAGCATTTGTAGGTTTCAACCAAGGAAATGATACCGGGTGTCTTTTACGTACTTAAAAAAATTAATGAAACGCTCTGCATCCCGCACAAGAATTACGTACATTACCGTTAAACTCTTCAGTTAGGGCTAAGATTTTCCTAAACAATTTATAAAATAGTTTGCCAATTTTTCTTTAAATAACAGAGGACGTCTAGCATATGAATTGGAATATCTAATTAAAAAAATATTGATTTTTTATCCTTCGTTCATATGTTCATGTATATCAATCACATGTTATATCTTAACTTATCTCTGGCTTTTTTTGTCTCGTCTTAAATTATCAAGTAGGAGGAGTAATAGGTTCTTCAACGCAGCATCTCTAAGGGCGCGTCCCAAGAATTGATTGATAGAATTTCCTTTATACACAGATAAAATACCCAATTTAAATCTAGCATTTCCTAAAATTTACAATTTAAATGTCACTTCTATACAAAATGTTAGATACTTTCTAATCACCCTCTATTTCAATCAACAATAAACAAAACGGTGTATACCTTAAATTGTTTTTTTTTCTTTTCGTTGGTATTATATGGAATTTCCGCAATATCGCACATGCAAATTATATGGTTTCAAGCGAAATAAACGAATTTATTGAATTAAACAATAATTCAATATATTTTACCGATGAATATATATGTCAATGTTTTCGTGTATATTTTATTTCAACTCCCACCGAATCCCGGAGTTTCTGATTAGTTTCTCTAGGTTCTCGAACGTTAATATAAATTTCCGATTAGATCCAGGTAAATACTCAGGTAAAAACCAAATATTAGGTAATATTTGTTATCCAAAAACAAACTTTTTTTTATTATTGCTAATAAAAACGAAAAAATTTGTTTTTAAAAAAGAAAATCGCTCTTCAGAAAGTCTGTTTATCCTTTTTTAAATCCTGAACAATAATACAATTTTCTTAGAAAAGAATGTTAAAATTTGCATTTGATATATCTCCGCATAAGACTTCTTTGTATTGCAGGTAAAACTGTTGCTGTTAGGTGCCGGCGAGTCGGGAAAATCAACGTTTTTAAAACAAATGCGAATTATTCATGGTGTCAAATTTGAACCGGAATTAGTACGAGAATATAAATATGTAATCTATCAGAACATCATAAAGGGGATGCAGGTGTTGGTCGATGCTCGAGATAAATTGGACATACCATGGGAGCATGCAAAATCGGAACATGCCGGAAAGGTGGCGAAATCATTTTGTAGCGGTCATGATTTAGATACGGAACAATTTCATCAGTGTACACCAATTTTACATGAATTATGGCAAGATCATGCAATTAAACGAGCCTATGAAAGAAGAAGAGAATTCCAAATTGTAAGTATATATGATTGATCCTCTCTATCGAATGTTTGTAAAATTAACTTTAATTGGCTTAATTTTCAGAGTGACTCTGTCAGCTATTTTTTAGACGAAATGGATCGAATAGCTCGATTAGATTATTTACCAACCCATAAAGATATTTTACATTGTCGTAAAGCCACTAAAGGTGTCTTTGAATTTACTATAAGAATTCAGGTAATTTGTTATCTACTAATTAGAGTACTTAAGCTGAAAACTACAATTTTACTTTATAGAACATTCCTTTTGTATTTGTCGATGTTGGGGGCCAACGAACGCAACGTCAAAAATGGACAAAATGTTTTGATTGTTCAGTCACATCTATTTTGTTTTTAGTTTCTACCTCTGAATTCGACCAGGTTTTAGCTGAAGATCGGTGAGACATATTTGAACTTCAAATTATAGATATTTTAGTCGTTAAATTGGGGCTTTTACAAAGCGGGAATATAATATAAATAATTGTTTTAGGAAAACCAATCGCCTGGAGGAATCTAGGAATATATTTGATACAATTGTAAATAATAAAACGTTTCAAGGTATTTCAATAATTTTATTTTTGAATAAAACCGATTTGCTAGCGCTAAAAGTACGGAATCCTGAGACTGATATACGTTGGTTTTATCCACAATTTACCGGCAATCCTCACTCAATATTGGATGTCCAAAATTTTATACTTCAAATGTTTATGAACGTGCGAAAGAATACTCGGACCGCAATCTATCATCATTTTACAAATGCCGTTGACACGCAAAATATTCAAGTAGTATTTAGCTCCGTTAAAGATACGATATTACAAAGAAATTTAGCTGCTTTAATGTTACAATGAAAACAATACAAAAATAAAAACAAACAAAATAACAGTATTTTCAATCTCGAAACAATTTCTTATAGATATATATATATATATAATATTTTATAATTCTAAATAATCAACATTTATTAATATAAATTATTTTACGTAAGAAATGTTATAGTAAAGGTTATATTCCTTAATATGTAATTATATAACTTTATATACAATATTATTTTAATAATCAGTAGATAATTGATAGAGATTTTAATGCCACTGCCTAATCTTATATTTATTAATTATTATAAAATTAACATTTTTACTGCTATAATCAAAAATAATCAAATTCCTTCCGAATATACAATGTCATTAAAACAAAATTATTGTTGTGTGCAAAATTTTTGATTTTCAAAGCCATTTAAACACCCATTCTGTTATGATAACCATTTCTACATTGTGATGATATATTTCTTTTTAGAATATTCCAATTTTCTTGCGACCAATTTCTAGTGAACTGTTATGAATATGATGGCATGGGAATTGGCTATATATTTTCGTGAAAATAGCTTTACTGTTGTTCATGTTGCCGGGCATGCATATTTCTATTAACTAGTAGCTTATTTGATTACTATTGCAACTAAATTATTTCAATTAATATACTTGTAATTTTCGATCAAAATTCTATAATTATGGATCGTATGTATAAATACAAATTTGGTGTTTTATAATTCAATTATGAACTTACTTGTGTTAGGCAGCTTTACTTTTAAGGAATTTTTTCTTAATAATATACCAAAATTTACATAAAAAGGTCTGAAAATGTGCCTTTATCCACCATATTAATATATACTCATTAATGGGTAAATTAATTGATTATTTTTATATTACTCGAGTATTATCCACTGCTTTTTGCAATTTTCCAGATATAAATTTACAGTGACTTAGTGGACCTGACTTAGAAGTTTAAACTTGTTTTACTCTGTAGATTTTATTTTGACACATTCATGCGAATTACAGACAATTTACGTCTATTGTGTAATATATTTTTTATTTACTTGCATTCCATGAAGATGTTTAAGAAAACATTAGTTCTCTCAAATAAAAAAGGGTAACTCGTTCATCATAAGCTTATTTCTTGTGAACTTTTGACTTTTAGCTGTGTTCAGCTTTGTAGATATTTGATAACACTATTCGAAATAAAATACGGAACACAGTATTCGATATAAAAAATATAATAGGGTACATTGCATAAATCAGAATACTGAAAAAATGTTATTATGAGTATATGTATAAACACTACATCTACAACACTTAACATTCGGCAATCTGCTATCGGTGTTACTCGTAGAAATGAATCTGAATCATTCATATGACAATTATAATCTGCAGCTCGTATAATATCTCTGAGAGCAAAGGTTTGACCTGTAACTTAGGTTTAAATAAGAACTAACCATTGAAAACTCAATAAAAGAATGTTATTAAATATTGTAGTTTACTTTGTAATTATTTCGTATCGAATAAATTAGTATAATGGATGTGTAATTAAAAATATGTTTGACTATAACTTTTTGGGGGCAAGAAGTAATTCGAGGCTTTTTATGAATCAAAGAACAAACAATCATTACTCTACATTTTTAGATATTATATTACAATATATAACAATTAAATATATTTTCTTTTATCGAAAATTATTATATTTATGAAAAACCAAGGAAATTGTACCCGGTTTTCCGGTTATATTAAAACTGAAATAACAGAAAATCATCCAAAAAATAATGTTTAAAACGGTTCAAGTAAAATAACCAGTATTTCTAATTAATGATAATTTAAAAATAATCGTAATTATGTAATAAACTTTCAATTCAATCCAATTTAATTATTTAATTTATTTGTTATGAATTTTATTTTTAATTTATATTTGTTTATACCCAATTATTTCAATTTAAGGGCACTAAATAATATAATAGCAATATCTCTATTGGATTATTTCCCTTCACTTCAATTTAATGGATGTAGGTAAATGTATATAAGAAATTTTTTGGTAAATGTATTATGAAATTATGTAAATTTTATAACAAATTGTAAATAGGGGTTTTCTATTATAAATGAATAATTTTTATGATACATTTATTATTATTATTATGGATATTTACACGAAGAATGTTAATAAAACTAAAACCTATATAAAGCTTTACAATTATTTATTTCTCTGATTCCATAATATTAAAAATGAATTAAATAAATATTTTTATATATTCTCCATTCCCTCTAGAACACCTCCATTAGAAACTATCCATGTGCCGTATAGTACTATCACCGCCTATATTCAAGCCTTTTTATATTCATAATCATTACCTATATTTTTAATTTGAATTTAGAAATAAAAGTCTGAAATGTCTTGCTAGAAACGTGAGGGAGGAGCAACACATGACCCGATCGAGCGATTTATATTATATTAGCGAGCGATTTAAAATCGATTAAGTGAATTCAATTTTACTTGCCACTAAAAAGACAGAAACTCAAAATTAGCCTATTTTTATGTGTTTCACCAGCACAGCCCTTTATTTTCTCTTATAGATTAAGTTAAAAATAAAAAAGTAAATATGTATACAAATCCTATCATATACTTTTGATAACGGGCTTATAAATACATTCCATTAACTAAAAAATCAGCATCATGGGCATATCCACCTTTTCCGACACGTCTCACACGACGCCTGACAACATTTGCTCGACAACCGATTAGAATAGCCAAAGCGGCCATTATGATAATACCTAAAATTATGTTTCTATTAATAATAAGTCTTCAATTTAAACGTAAGAAATCAACCTAAAGTTAAGGAGAGGACGGCTCCACCAGGGCGGTCGGCAGCCCCATCATGATCAATAAATTCCATAACTACATCGGAGCGTACAATTTTTAATTTTTCTTGAATAGAATCATCGCTATGTTCGATTTGCTTCGATATTAATTTCTTGGATTTCTCACGATTTCTATGCTTTTTATTAGATTTTCGTTTTGGTAGTTCGGTTGTATGCTCCTCTTCGTCATATTCAATTAAATCGGAGTTTTCATCAATTTTTTGGCTTTTACTCACTTCAGTTTTTGCTTCAATGTTCGCTTTTCGTTCATCGATCTTTGGGACATCTATCTGAACTACGGGCCAATTAGCTCGTTGGTTTATCTGTTCTAATTTAAAATTACTTTGTGATGGCTTCTCAGCTGGAGAAGGAGGTATTTGTTGAGGCCAAGATAGTGGCGGTTGTTGACCATCCGCTGCTGGTGTCCATTGTTGATGACGATTAAAAGGATCAGACATATATAAATCTTGATGTGGTTGTATGTATGATGTTTTATCATTGTTTAATTGGCTCATTTTATTACTAGGGATTTGTTGTAGTTGAAGACCACCTTTATGGCTAAATATTCGACTGTCCGTATCTATTGGTTTTCATAATAATTTTTTGTAATACATAGCATAAAATATATGTACATAGTTTTTATTTACCAGGATATGATTGCACGTCTATAGTTTGCCTACCATTCCACTGAGGAGCACTCATTGGATCCTCTCGATTATGTTGCATACTATTTAAAGCAATATATCCAGATTGCATTGCCACCTTCATAAAATACAAGAGAACTTTTTGTATTGATATTTAATTAGATCTACTTTGTACCTTTTGGGCATCTGATAAACCTAAATGAGTCTTTGATACGGTTGAAATGTCTTGCGGAGTCGATACTATAATTGGCTTTTGCGGCACAACACCATTAGAATTTGACGGACACTATAAAATTTATTTGAATGCGTATTTTAATATATCTAATGGCAACCTAACTAACGAACCTCTGGCCCCTCATCGCTACCATCTATGCATTGTGGAATCCCATCACATGCATTATAAACGGCAATACATTCATTTGAATGACACTGAAATTGAAATCTACTGCAATGATTGATTGGACTCTGTTGGGGAACTTAATGGAAGAAAATAAAGTAAAATATTTTATTTAAAATATTAAATTCTTAAATATCAAAATACATTTGGTAGTTTTTAATTCGTCTTTTTGAGCTCCTAAAAGTGGCATAGATGTAGTTGGACTCTCACTAAAAGAATATATTTATGTATTATATTTTTAATTGAGGGAATAATATATTTTATTTTACTGTGGAAGTTGCTTTCCCTTTAAACTGGCCAACTCCAATTCATGTTTTGATAAGACTGGTAGCTTGACTGCCGAAGGTATTGTTGGTGCCGGTGTACCTGTTGCGTTTAACTTTGAAATTGGTGTTAATACGGCCGAGGTATAATTCGTGTGATGCGTAAATTTACATCGAAAATCTTGGGCAGGACCACAGTGAAATAGGAAGCAAGTACCTTCATTCTAATATTTTAAATAATTTAATTGCTTAAATATACGTTAATTGGGTGGGGAACTAACTGAAAAACTTTTTATAACCTTTTCCTCAAAAACAAACACATCACAATCATCCGTTTCGCAACATAAATGTAAGCATTCGTCACGTGAACCTAAATCTGCATGTTCTAAAAATTTTGCACCCATCGAACGAGATTCCTCGGTTCTTATAATCATGTCGCGCTGAACATCAAATTGGCCTATATGGGTTGATTTCTTTTATTTATAAGGAAAAATAAATATAATTTGTGGAGATAATATTACTATATGTACTACCCACAGAAGAAAAAGTATATTTACAACTTGAATATTACCAGAGTGATGGACCACCCTTTCTCTGTATGTTACATAGTATATTTTGCATTATTATTAGTTCATAATATTATTAAATACCTATATAACAAGCATAAATGGGAGCTTTTCATAATACATATGCGAATGTATATTGCAAAAGAAGTGCAATAAGTAATACAGTAATACAGGCAAATGCATCATGAATTATTTCAATTCCTTTTTCTTCAAAATGATTTAAAGACAAGAAAAATTAAATAAATAACATTAGATTATTTCAAAATCAATAATACTACTTGTATTTTTGCATAGCTAACTACAGAAATTATAATCAAAATTATATAATAAATATAAAAAAAATACTAAGTATAAATTAATGTCTTTTATGTTTTTCTATATCGAATCACCTATGCACGATTCCAAATCCATTCGTTTCACTAGATTGTGCGTGTCGAAAAGATCATCGCCAACAATTAATTTATTTAACAAACATATAATGATGGAAAACACATATAAATTATATTTATTAGTCAATAGTTTTAGATCATTTAATGACATTTTTCAAATTGGTAAAATAGATGAATATTTTATTATTATAACAGTTTCGTAATGATTGAACCGTAAACTGATTAACCAGAAACAACTTTATACTCCCTATAATTCTTATTTTTTGTTTTCAATAGATAAATGAGTTATCTGAAATTTCCAGAATTTTCACTCAAATAGCAGCAACAACAATTTGGATAACTTCTAATCGATATTTTCCACATTAACATTTTATGAATATGTTTGCTTTAGGGTTGATGAAGATGCAAATAACAATATTCATTTAGTATTTCAGAAAATATAATATCATGGGGATAATTTATATTTCGTCCGTGGCCTGGCCACAGAAACTAGTTAAACACCAGTATTTCTTTATAAAATTAAAAATGAAAGGCCTGCTATATAAGTTAACATAGCTAATTTCTGGATGGTATTATAAATCAATCTTTTCTATTCCTTTCGTAGAAAATTCCTCTCAACCCTAGTTCTTAACGACAGGTTTTGTTGTAAAGGGCGCATGCACGAATTTTTTATTCATTGACATGAAAATTGGTAATTGCGCAAATGTTACGTGTTGTCACGTGCAATTCAAGTTTTCGTATCAAAGCGTCCCAGGCCAGAATCACTATTCAGTATTAGATTAAAGGAACAAACATAATACCTTTCCCAAATACTACGCATTGAGACTAAAAATTATATTAAATGTCAATTACTTCTCATCTTGTACTCCGTTGACTGCATTTTACCTGGTTATTTATAAGGTTTTCGTGGATAAGGAAAAACTGGGCGGGTAAGTTTCCGTTCATTCTACTAATATCACATTTCCTACCTTTATTAATTAAAAAACTTAGTATGAATGTATACTATTTATTTTAGCGAAGTATATTTTGTAATCGGTATTGAATTATAAAGCTTTCTTACCTTTTCTTTTTTAACAAGTGATTTTACATTAATTGATTATTTAATCGATTTTTATTAAAACGTTTGTATGAAAATTTGTAAATTTCGTGATGCATGGACCAATCACTATTATAATACTTGGCCTTTGTTGTCTAGACAGCATAATAAAATGGAGGAGAGCCAGCCATAAATGCTTGAAGTAATATAAGCGTAATATTATATAATTGTGTGTAAATTTTAGATAAACATCATTGAGGTTCTTTTATAAAAGTTCTTATTGTTAAATAAAACTCTTAATTTTTTCTTATACATGCTTTAATTTTTTATGATACATTAATTAATTACATTATGCCATATCATAATATGTTCTTTATATAGAATTTTTCTTGTTATTATTAATCAAAAATGTTAATATGTTACAAATCAGAAGTCAGGATTATATACCCTACGTTCCTTATCTATACATATTTACATATACTTGAAATGAATGAAAAGGGGTACATACTGTTAATTAATCAAATTGATTATAATTGGTTTTCTGGAAGCTAATAGATAAAAATAATAAAATAATCTACAAATTCGCGGTTGAGGTAGGTAATTGATTAAAATAAATTTATCGTACAAGTAGATATTTCTCTACATAGGATTAATAACATTACCTCTACCAGTATTGATGGTATAGAAATCCAGATGGGATTGTCAGATTTGTATGATAGTACCTATATAGATTGGTACGCGGGCACAACTTCCATAGAATATCATACCAAATATCGTTGCTTGATTTACAAGTTTCACCCATACAAATACATCGCATTCTTGTATTGTTGAATATGTAGCAATATCAATGCTAAAGACGACAAACCAACAATAACGAAAAAATGCAAAACTGACTAAATGGAACGCTTCACGGTTGAAGTCTGATAAACAAAACGGCATGAAAGCATCATCAACCGAACCAAAGTTACATATTTTCGTTATTATTATTAATTATTATTATACAAGAAAATAATTATAATATCATTTCTTATTCGCTTATACCTAACCAAACATAGTATTGAAATTTGTTTCTTTTCAATTTTTCGAGAAGTTATTTTTAAATAGAAGATAATCATATAGAAATACTGTTACCTATACCTATAAATATAACTTACTTGGATTTATCCCACAACTCAAAACTACATGAACTCCTAACGACAAATGGCCATTATAATGTTTAATTACGAGTAAAGTTAAAGCAACCATCATCATCACTTTATATCATCACCATCCATCACTATCAACATCATTATAGTCATCGAATTTGGCAGTGCATTTCAATGCAGTCATATACGTGGTATAACTATTGTCTCAGGCTAGCACGCAAGGTACTAATATTAAATTCTCTCAGTACCGGCTATGTGAAAGATCTCGATCTTGAGTCAGAAACGACATGACCAGTTACAAAACGACCAGATCACAAAACCTCTTTATTCACAATTATAGTGTGTAATTAAATGCGAGCGGTAATATATGTGTGCAATTCAAGATAATTTTGGAGGGAGTAGCGAGGGTATTGTAATCTGAGCCTTACAGACAACTAATTTAAGATTAAGCAATCTTTTTGTTTTTTATGTATACTAAGATTATATCACGTAGGTTGTATCAGATAGAAGATAGTGTATCGTCTTCCAATAGTTATATGATATTGCCCTGAAATGATAGCAAGAGTTTCGTATAACTGATAGCACATTGAGGGACAGTGGCAAGCCATCATTACAAAATCATCAATTAAATTATTATTTTTTTTTTACTTTTTACTTAATTTGTTCTCAATTTTTTCGTGTTCAGGTTAGTATTCGCTGTTCTTCGCGCGTCACTGTTGGTCTTAAAATAATTTCCGTCTTTCTTTCGATTATAGATTGGAATATTGAGTTTGTATTTATTTCTCTAAGGAGAAAAAGTTTTAAAAACTGAAATAAATAAAAGAAATCTGTATG
>JANTOP010032015.1:0-11617 GCA_027564815.1 Symmerus nobilis | reverse complement strand
TCCTAGTTGACCGTGTAGTAAATGTATTCAAGAGTACTCAGTTTAAATTTCAAGTCAATCGGATAATTTGTCTTTGAATTACGAGTCCGGCAAATTTGAAAAATGTTATTTCGAGAAAAACGCGTTTAAAGTTTCGGCCTGTATTCTCTCCGCCTCACAAGTATCTCGCTTTAGAAGGCTGCCATTCGGGGAGTATTAGACAAAAAAAAAACGATTTTTTGAAAATTTCACAGTGGTGTAGCCCCTTAATAAATCCGGATGCAAGCGGAAAACTGTTTTTCATGACAGAAAATAATTCAATTTAAATTTAAATTGATTTACAAAATTTCGCTCTGCAAAATCTGCGCCTTGCGCCAGCGTCGTTCTTTAAATTTGATCGGAGCTTCACAACCAACGCTTATATTTTTATTTGAAAGTAAAACGATGCTTTTAAAAATGCAATACATCGTCGGTATACTTCCAGAAGGCACTAAGTCAGTTTTTTTTCAATTTTGAGTTAGTGATGGGTTGAGTTTTCCCATATGTTTTAGAGATCTAGATAACTTTATCGATTTACTCAAAACTACATTTTTTGACTTAATGCCTTCTGGTTGTATACCGACGAATATTCACACATAAGCGATCCTTAATAAACTTTCGAAAGTTGTAAAAATGAAATGTTTATTTTAAGTAGGTACCTACTTATTTCTATTTTCAAATTTATAGAAAAATATCTGTGGCTCCAAGCATTAACCGCTGAAGTGGACTTAAGACTAAATAGAGTTATGAACACTACCTTATTCTCCATGTACGATTGCGGAATAAATTTATAAAACTTTAAATCGCTCTCCTGAAAAATTGCAAAAAACGACTTAAGCGGTTAAAGCTTGGAGCCACAGATATATCTTTAAACTCTTCAATACAAGTTCACTTAACCAATCAAGACAAAGACTTATTATAATAACCCATTTAAGGATTGAACTCTCAAATGAGCATGATGCGGGGCGGCTTGGTAGCCGATCCTACGTATTCGGAGCTTTGTTTACTCAACAATCTAATATTAAACATTCCAAATAACCAAATTAACAATTTTTTTTCAACTTTTTCAAATCAACAATTTAATTTCCCATCTTATATACCATTAATCAAAAAATAGAAAATATATAAGTACGAGTAATTAAAAGACAGATCCTATGTCGATTTTGTTGTTTTTGCAGCTTTTGTTGTAGCTGGCAATAAGAAACGGAGTTTTTACAAAAGAAACTTCAATTAAATTTGATTTCGATTCATTTAGGTCCTAAATTTTAGGACTTTGATACTGCTTGTAAGAAATAAAAGTTTTATTGCAAATTGTTCAACACAAATATTCAAGAAATTTTCAAATTGTCTTTTTTTTCTGTTTTAATTTGAGTTTTAAAAGCATTTTTTAAATATCTTCAATTTGTATTTTGAATATTTATTAGCCACAACTACAATTATTTTTAAGCGTAGAGATACAGTTCGTGATGAACAGAAAATAAAATTTTTTATGTTTTTATTTCGTAGGTATATTTGAAAACTTTATGAAGATTGGAAATTGAATTTCCATTTCCATTCACAAAATTTCGTAAAAATTAAAAAATTTAGAAAAAGATTTTTTTCGAAAATTTCTTGAAAATATAAATGATTTATAAAAAGGAAAAAACAGGAAATTCGAAGATTGATGATAATTAGTAAATTCTAAATTATGAATATTCGAAAACTTCGAGACGTTTCGAAAATTTCGAATAAATTACATGAATTTCTAAATTTTCTGGAGAATTGGAAATTATATTAAAAGTTCAAACGGCATTAAGGAAAAAAATTAAAAATCATCATGAAAATCGAATGTTTTATAAAAGTAAGAATTTTCAGAAATTACATAACTTAATTTTCATGTCAAAAACTTTAAATACAACTCAATGGTTATTCTTATTATTCCATAGAAATTCTGATATAATTCATTACTATAGTAGTAGCACGCTATATCTTCCTGGTTTCATAAAGATTCTCAGAATTATTATTATTAAAAGAATTTTCCGATTTATTATAAAATTTTTCAAAATGTTTTCGATATATCAGATTTTTCATGAAAATTCCTTGCTTTTTCATACCGGACATCCATTCCGTTGGCAAAAGTACGGGACAATTCGGATTCATTCAAAGGTGCAACCATTTTGAGTATAACTGCAATTAAATTAATTAATTCCTAAGTCAATGATTTAAAAATATTATTTGAGTTTGTATACACATACGAGTATCATACTATTCCGAATAATGTATGTATACCGATCAAAATAGTATACCACTGCTATACTATATACGGAAAGTTTATTCCGAATAGTGTAACCATAGTTACACTACACTAAGTGTATAATCCTTAATAGTGTACCCTTAATAGTGTAATAATTATTTAAACTCAATCTGTAAGTATCAAAATGTCTCAAATTCGATAATTGTACCATGGTATATTATAGGGAATAGTACGGTACTTCTAATTTTGAAATTAAAAATCTGGTTCTTCTTGATTTTGAACTACCATGTTTTGCTTAAGATGTTGACTGTGGATGAAAAAGTAATAAGAAATTTATTTATTCTTGAACACCTTCATTTTAATCTTTATATAGAAATTAAAATTGCATTAGAATTTAGGTAATTTTATTTAAATTACTGCATTTCGGCAGCGCCGGCCTTTGGAGGGTGCGAGGTCGGGCACTGCTCGAGGGCGTCAGGCTGAAGGCACGCCCGAGCCGAATTTTAGTTAATATTTCAATTCAATAGGGGCGCCCTGAAGTACACTGCCAGAGGGCGCCAAGAAGGTTAAGACAGGCACTGCATTTCGGATTATATCGTTATGAAGCAAAATAGGTATATTGATTCAATTCATAACGATAACAAAAACGACAATTTTTTATTAGAAAATTGAAGATAAAATATTTAATGTATAAACGATTATTATAATTAATTAGTTATTTTTAAATTAATAATATATAATATTAAAATTGTTCTAATATAAAATACATTAAATAAATGTAATTAATTGTATACAAATAATTGATTTTCAATTTGCAATCAGCGTTTAATTTATGGTTGAATAACTAATATATAGAATCCAATAAAAAGTGCAACTAAAATATATTGGAAATATAGTACATATCTATATAACAAATATTATACATATCTCTGTCTGCTATGAAGAGGTGAATAAATGATCAAGATCATTAATAGACAAATAATTAATTCCTGCATAAGTAACCTATTCAATTGAATAAATTTTATTGGAATAAGATTTATTGATCGATTTACGTAAATGGTGAATACAACATAATTATCAATTTGTACGATTTTCTACGTTCAATATACGTACAGCATTTATTATTATTATTACGCTCTCATTAGTTATGCTATCGGTGTAATGTAGGCAATGCAGTATTATTTTAATTTTAACATTTTCTATATATAATATTGATTTGAAAGAAAAATTGTTTATAAATAAGAAATCATTAGAATGAATGAAAAACGTAATTAATTTATTTTAATTAATATATAATACCTATGTATTAACTAGTTAATTATTAGTTAAGTTTTTGAATACAAAGTAGTGCTTTTAAATATGTATAATTATTTGTTAAATTCCAATAAATTAAACATTTTCTTTAATTAGAAATGTTTTTTAAGTAAATTAATTAATGAATAAAAATATGTAAGAACAACTAAAAAAATAACCAAACATTTCTTGATGTTTTCCTTAAAAATTAATGACTTTATTATATTTGTGTACGAGTAAAATAGAAACATTATATGAATTAATTATTCAATTAAAGCTTTTCCGAAAATATACTTGTAACAAACACTTTTATACCGTAATATTTATAATCCTTTTATTTTGCTATTATGTACCAGAAATGAAAATTGTTATTTATTTCCATTGAAATTCTATACTTAAAAATATTTTCCATTCGAATTCTAAGAAAATAATTTTCCGCGAATATATTACGCCAGGTAAAATCCACTTGATTGTCTAACAAAGAAAAAATTGAGAGCTTTAACCCCAATTGTTTTCGGTGCTACAATATTATCTGACAAGAGCCCCATACTCCCGGCTGGAAAAACTGGATCCATTTGTAAAGAAAATGAAATGCGCGCCTGTACCTCACACACCAACACCATCTCCGGTATATGGAACCGAAATGAAAAACAAGTAATAATACAAACAAAGGGGTCACGTACAACAAGGGGCGGGCACTAAATTAATGGGTGTTTTTACAGTGACGTCACACATACTGCGTGCGACATTGAATCCAATCAATTCAATGGATATTATTATATGACAGCTCATTGTCGATTGATAATTAAGAGCAAGTGGGGCTGATATTTACCGTCAGCCAAAGTAGGACGGAAGACAGAACGAACAGAACAATAATAGTCACATACACTTCGAAACCAAAATTGAAAATCGTTCTCGCATACAAAGTGGTTTCTGGCTGACGAAGTCGTGTATAAACTTTACTCGTTTACATACAGAACATGTCGTGTTTTTTTTCTTGTACCCATCTACCGTGTGTGTAGCCTGTAAGCTTTCATACCTAAATATTGTTAGTTGAATTCGATAGCTCGCAGAGTTTGCACGTTTTTGTAGGTTATATTGTGCGTGATTTTTTTTATAATTTCAAATAAGAGGAAATAGTTATATATAACTGGAACGCGGCATAATTAAAATAATTATTAAAGAAAATATAAATAAATATTCAAATTAATATAAATAAGTAATTAATATACGCGGACAAATTAAATATATTAACCGAATCGTGAGTAATTTTTTGGATTATCAAAAATATGACATTTTGAATTCCAATAGAAGTGCAGAGTGACGAAGAAATAGTACACCCGATTGTAAAAAATAGGTGTAAAAAATCAACTTGAAAATTAAAATGTATTAAAATCGAAATGCAACGGGAAGAAATTATTAATTAATTTCTATAATTTTTATTTTAACAAACAGTACCTGAATTTTTTTTTTTTTTTTGAATTCGAAAAGTTACCGAATATTTGTTTTGACAACAAATTGACTTAAATGGTATTGTCATTCAACAGGCAGTCTCTAAAAACAATAAAAAAAAATTTGTTCATTAAATAAAATAAAAAACGAGAAAAAACATACAATTGGCCTTACAATTTTTTTTTTGCCGACTAAAATTAAATTAGGTACAATTTGGATTTTATTTGTATAATTTTGTTTTTAATTGGAATTTATACCCATAACTATTTATGTGAATAAATTTGAATAATAATTTTGAATTCAAATTGTTTAAAACCGGAGCATTTGCATAATTGACACTCAATCATCACACCTTTAAAATATTTCAAATATATCGATTTGAGAGGAAAAAATATTCAACGAACTTAATATTTTTTTTTCGGTGTTGAAAGAATAAAACAAGAAATGCAACATAACAACCAACCACTAAGACTAGATCCGACCGAATCGACTTGATTTATGATATTTGATTTTACATTTTGGTGAAATTAACAAGAATTAATTTAACGGTTGTTTGATCGGTCTGGGTTAACAATAGGTAGTGGTACACATTTTTTTTTTATTATTCAGATTATAAAACATAAAAAACTGACTTCATAAAGAACCGATCACACATTTAGTTCCTTTTTGATTGCAAGATGTGAATATTTTCCTTTAAATTCCTTTAACCGGGACAATTTTTATATCAAAAAAATTAAGAAGATTTGCTCATAATAAAAATATCAGACAAGAAACCGCGCACGCATTCGCTAAATCGAATAAATAAAAACGACGTAAATACGTGCATCTAAAATACGCCTATTGCAGCACAACAAAGTAACTTCATTCACTAATATAGCGGACTGAACAAATGAATTATTGCTTCCTTTTGTGTAATCTTCTGAAGATAAATAAAAATTCGTAATATCCATTGTGAATATTTGGACATAAAAGAAATTAAACGGTTACAAGCTAATTTTTTTTCTACCGATTTAAAGAAATCAGAAACCAGACGGCAAAAATAAAATATCCGTAATCCGTGTTTGTTGCGGGGTTATGCTTTACAGTAACTCGTTTTAAGAAATCAGAAAAACTGAGCCCCAATTTGGAGCCCTACCCCGCCAGCGTGGAAGGGCTGAATAGCCCTA
Organism: Symmerus nobilis; assembly: GCA_027564815.1. Lineage (NCBI taxonomy): Eukaryota > Metazoa > Arthropoda > Insecta > Diptera > Mycetophilidae > Symmerus > Symmerus nobilis. The sequence goes on along the minus strand of JANTOP010032015.1, from coordinate 5,455 downwards.
GAGCGGTGGGGATGGCCGCTACAACATATATGACTACATCCTCCGGTGATCTCGATATGGCATTAGGTGGCGGTTATCATACGTCGTCACCACGTAGTGCAACCGATGCCGGTGAAATGAAGTACATGCAACACCATCACCATCACCATCATCATCAGGTGGCGTCTAGTCCTAGTCCGAATGGTGTAATTGGTACAACGGGTGGCCTTGGCTCGGTAACTGGAGCTAGTTCTGGACTTGGTGGCATCGGCAGCAATCCATGGACAGCACTACATCCATCCGACCCATGGTCAACATTACAAACACATCATCCGCATTCCCATCATCCAGCCGATGTGAAACAGGAAATGTCACATCTGGCCCAACAGAGCCGTGTTCAGCAAGGCATGGCATCACCGCATGCATGGCATGCACCAGTGCATGCTGCATCACATTATGCACCTACCGGTGGCTCACCATTACAATATCACCATGCCGCTATGAATGGTATGCTTCATCATCCCGCCCATCACCCGCATCATCAAAGCGTTGCTCCTCTACACCATGCGTTACGAGGAGACTCGCCCCAGCTACATTTACATCCGCATCATCTACAGGGTGATCGAGATGTGAGCGCAGGAGAAGAGGATACACCCACATCAGATGATCTAGAAGCATTTGCTAAACAATTTAAGCAGCGACGAATAAAATTAGGATTTACACAGGCCGATGTTGGTCTAGCCTTAGGTACCCTATACGGAAACGTTTTTTCGCAAACAACGATATGTCGATTTGAAGCTCTACAATTAAGTTTTAAGAACATGTGTAAATTAAAACCGTTACTACAGAAATGGTTGGAGGAGGCTGACTCGACAACCGGCTCACCGACTAGCATTGATAAAATAGCGGCACAGGGACGAAAGCGTAAAAAACGCACTAGCATTGAGGTATCGGTGAAAGGTGCACTCGAACAACATTTTCACAAACAACCGAAGCCGTCTGCTCAAGAAATAACCGCACTAGCCGACTCGTTACAATTGGAAAAAGAAGTAGTGCGTGTGTGGTTTTGTAATCGGCGACAAAAAGAGAAGCGAATGACACCGCCTAATACAATGGGCGGCGACATGATGGATGGTATGCCGCCATCGCATATGCATGGCCACGGTGGATACCATTCCCATCACGACGTTCATGGTAGTCCGATGGGCGCACACAGTCATAGTCATAGCCCACCAATGTTGTCACCACAAAATATGCAGAATCCTGGGGCACACCAGTTAACGGCCCACTAGCAATCAGAGATGCAGGAGTCCACTGGCTCGTCAGCGATACTTCCACCATCATCAATTATACCGGCAATGGCATCACCAACGAATGCCCTATCGAATACCTCAAGGCTTACTACTTCACCATCGACAACCGCATCGATGGCCGCCATGTATATTGATCATCGCTACCAACACCATCAGCAACATCATCATCATCAGCAACAGCTACATGCCCGTAGATTGTTTCAAGAGTGGACCCTGCAATTTGGCAGCGCAACACCACCAGTTAGTGCGCGCCATTTTAATTCATTTAGTGGTGAATAAAACAGAAATAATACAAAATGAAAACATAACAAACAAATATTACTTTTCCATTTTACGAAGAACACTAGTATACAGAATAATTCCAATTTTAAGTACGTACATTCCCAATGTATAATTAAGATAAAATGAATTAATACAAAAGTGATGTTAAAATTTTAAGCAAAATAAATTGAATATAAGAGGAACTAATTTAATTATTAAGTAATTATTTAATTTGTATATATAGAAAAAAATTGAAATAAATGAATAAAAATAGAAATATGATGTAATTACAAAATGTATAGTGAATGATAATGAATTTAAGGAATATCCTTTTTTCTTCCCAAAACCACGTCTCATTAAAATTATATATTTATAATGTATAAATTACCAGCAAAATTATAAGTTTTGAAAAGAGAAAAATAATAATATACCGGAATTTGTCGCGAAATGAAAACTTGATAAATATAAAAATGTAAGTATTTTACGTAAATAAAATCTTTAAATATTATTTATTATAATATTCTCTCTAAAATATACAAAATGAATATAATTAAATTAAAAATTAAATGTTGATGTTGTCTATTTACAAGGAAGAAAGTATTTTCATTATTTTTCATTTCTCCTATTAAAAATGGGATTTACTTAAATTTATTATTCAGTAGACTAGACCCCAAATCGTACCATTCTTGATAATATATTATTTGTCAACATCTGGTTTATGCCCGAATGTGTAAAAGTCAATAAAATTATAAAAACTCTATGTTCACCAATTCTTCGTCTACTTTCTTTTTCTTCACTTCGAATAAATAGCAAGAAACGGATTACCGTTTGAATATTTGGGCACTAATATAAAAATTAATAAATATAAAATTAAAGGCAAACAATTCCCTTTTCTTGACAAGTTTTTAGAAATATTGCTAGATAACAAAATGGCGTTAACTAGAACCGATAGATAATGATTGATGCAAATTAGGGGAGATGATACCTTACTATCTAAATGCAACTCTCATAGGAAAAACACCAAGTTTGTTAGTACGCTTCATAAAATCTGTAAAGTCTTGACTATGTATTATGGTCCATGGCAGACATTTTTTAGAGATACCCCAAAATTAACAATTTGTAAAAAATAAAATTCTGCACTGACCACATAAGATATTCTTATAAAAGTAAACTTCAAACGCGACGTAAATATTTTTAATTTCCACATAGATATTCTTATGCACATAATGTTCTTTTAGTTTGAAATTATGTCTATAAGCTTATCTGAACCATTTTATCCACAAATTTGATTTTTTTACAGACTTTGTTTAAAACGTTTTGTTTTCAACTAGATCGTTATTTTAAATTATGAATTTTGTTAATTTGCTGAATTATTTGAAGTTTTCAACTTTCCTAGCATTGTTGGAATTGTCCATTAATTTCATGCGCACGGATATCATTGTAGTTTGTAAAGATAAATTGTGGCAATATTTCTTCGTATTAGTGTTGCCGTTCTCTTGGATGTATAACATAGAATATCAGATCTATGTGTTCGCTCTGAGATTGTGAAACCCGTTTAACTATTCTAAACTTGACATAGAATTATAAAAAACGATGAAAAACAAATTAATCAAAGTTTTATACTTCTAAACTCCAACTAAAAGTTTAATAACTTATTCCTTCAGGAGTACCATTAATAATTATGTATTACGGTCTCTGTTGTATCCCTTCATGTCCATCGTAGAAATGTATTACGAGAAGTAATAAGCTTTTGGGCAAGGATACTCAATATATAAAAAAACTGGTTGCCTAAATCTTGGACCTTTACATCATCTTAGTATTATAATAATGATATACCCTTTTCCTTGCATTAACTAATTTCAATGATTAAATAATGAGGTAGTTGTTCAGAATATAGCTTCCGCCAGTTCTTTTTATTCACTTTGGTTCCTTTTTTTAATAAAATTAGTTTATGAGAATAAAATTTAGTCAAGAATAATTACAGTATACTCTGTAATTTAGAAACGCGATAAATTTAACTACATGAATTCATCTCGATAAAGTCAACTGACAAGAAAAATTACAAAATTTCAATTATACACATGATTGCGAACAAAAGTTGAAACAATAAATTAATTTAGTGGAACTAGGGCGATTTTACTTAATACTTTAATATTTAAAAAGTCTTTTTGTACGGCTCTTTATTTCTATAATTGATTCATTTTGAAGGCAAGTCTCCAAAATTCTCTGGAATGGCATTTTTTCCTTCATATGTTGTAAACCAAAAACCAAATGATAAACAAAAATTCCCCATGAGAATCCCATTTCAATTTTAAATTAACTGGTGGAATTATATTGGTGATTGAAGATTTGTATTTAAGAAATTTCCTTCGCAACATTTTAAATATAAACGAGTTCGTTTGAATGTGAATTTTGTACTCAATTTAGGGGTTTCTGTAACTTTCATTTTGAAATTCGAATTTGGAAATAAAATACCATCTAAAGAGATCTCTTTCCATTCTTTATTTCTGATCTGTAAAGATTAATTTTCTTGGAATTTTATAATTTCAATATAATAAAATTAAGTTATTTGCAGCCACGAAATTAGAAATAAATAGAATGAATTTCTTTTAGGTTCTAATTAGATAGCACGCTTACGTATTGATTATGAGCAGCCCTAAAAATATTGCCTCAACTGAGCATATGAATGACTTGACCATACCAAAGAGTGATGAAGATGTTATGCGTGCGTGGCGTAATAATTCGACGAAAAATATATAAGTTATTCGAGTGGTTTGAATATTACAATTTTTAAATATTTTATAATCCCGTGTCCTACATCTCAAAATATCAATAAACAAATGATAAAAAATGGATAGTAAAAATATTTTTGGTTTCGTTTGTACAGAGCTCAAAAACCGCCCGAAATGCATGCCTCTAGACTAGAATACCCCCTTAAAGAGAAAAATAATTTCTATTCAATATTAACTGGAAGGTTAGTATTCCCAAATTTAATAAAATCTTGCTTCGAAAATCTTGTCAAATTGATAAATTTGAAAAACGTTCATCAATTTGTATAACATGATACATTGACTCAAAAATCTGACATAATAAAATCATTTTTGGCCAAATAATTTTTAAATCAACCATGTTTTCAGACCAACAGACAAAATTTGTTGTTACTTAAAAATATTATTGGTTTTTTTCCGAATTTATAGACTCCAGGTCCAACTCTGGGTGGACCCCAGGAGGTTTGCTTATAAGTTGATTGGTTTTACAGAATTAATCGCGAAAGACTAGGAAAACATACAATTCGTTGAAAAGCCGGTAAATATCGGAAATTGATCGACAAATAAGTTATTTTTCGGCATTTGTTCGAAAATCTATATAAAACATTTTTTGAAAACAAATAGTCGAAAAATAGTGAAATCTAGAAATAGTGAAATAGTCCATCGGCATCTGAACTACTTATACAAAGATTGCATTTGTTAGCTTCTAGAATGGTAGTTTGGGCTTAAACTTGGAGATTTTAATAATGAACTATTTCCAATTTCTGAATCTCAAATATGGTTTCATCAAACGGCCATTGCGATGATCCAAAAACAAGCGATAAAACATACGTCTCCAAATAACAACCACTTTCCTATAATCGTTGCTCCAACGCTCCAGCTTCTAGTTTGTTCTCTTGATAATTCTATTACGAATAATATTGGCATATATCAACTGAACTAGTCCATCGGTCTCTTAAATATTTATGGCATCGATTTCAAGAAAACACTGTTTGAGATATAACACAAAGTTTTAAGTGAATATCATAAGAAAATTGATCTGCATTGTTATGCATAAAGCTAGCTGACCCAACTGTGAAAATCCCACTACAGCTAGTTCTTAAGAATCTGAAGGACTTAGCTATTGATCTCGCC
>JANTOP010032004.1:0-11617 GCA_027564815.1 Symmerus nobilis | reverse complement strand
GGCTTTCATTTTGCCGGTAACAATCGAACCCTTTTCAAAAAAAATTTCGCTTGCACCGAGTCATGTAAAATTTACATTGCCAGCTCTCAGTCTAAACGATTTAAGTCTAACTCCAACTCATTTTTATGTGATTTTATCTATTATTTTCACATTTTTAAGTTGATGTATGCAATATTATGTTTTTAAATAATGTGTATGGATGAAATTCATCTGTGATTTTAACTGTAACTGAGTAAGTGAGTAAAACTCTCAACAAATCTAACTTCGAAAATATCCTTAATCGAATGGTAAGAAACTGTCATAGATTTAATAACAAGATGAACTTGTTCCAACATTTTCTAATATTTACACAAATTACATAATTTAACAGCAAAAAGAGAACAGTGTTTTTCCTGATTTTACCTTTATGGGTGATATGTATCCATATAATTTGAGTCCAGATCCATAAGCAATTAAGATAATATTATAATTATTATTGTGATAGAGCTAAATTTAAAATGTATTATTCCACTTTTATGACTGTTTCTTGAGTATAGATTTTTTATCGGTCGTATTTATTTGGCCACCTGGTAATTACTTTACCATTATGAAAAAATTAATATTCGATCAACTAGAAAATGAATTGTTATTCAAATTTTGACCACCAAAAGTTCATTTGGCAATAGAGATAATCTCTTCAATATTTAATTATTTCCACAATTAGGTGGAATTGAAAAACATGTCATTTTTTCTTGTAGATTTGTGTTCTACTCTTCAAAATAATTGAAATATTCCTTAGCAGTACCCTTTCTGACCATTCGTTCCAAAGTTATTTTACCAAAGTACTTGTCCGTGGCCGTGTGGCCAACATGAATTTCTTATTATGAATTACATACATATTATGGTTATATATTATTTGTAACAGCCAAAGGGTGTAATCATGTTTGACTCATTCATCATACTGGGGGGTCACCGGTGACCGTCACTACGCTCAAATGTATTCTTAGTTTCCGCAGATTTCTTTTTTATATTTTTGCAATAGTCTTCTTTCTGTTCTCCGTAGTTATTTTCTGAGATGGGGTTAAACAAAACAATTTCAATCAATCACAAGCAAGACGCCGACGATGTGCAGCCCATGTTAATGACACTTAAGCTTACATGTTATATAGGGTAGACTGGGAGGTTTGACCCTACGGGAAGTTTGACCATATTAGATTTGCAACCATTCTTATATACAATATTTAAAATTTCTTCAATAATGGTTTTCAAAGTCTTGTTATAAATGTAGTTAATTTTCATTATTTGATAATCGGGAGATTTTTTTAAACCGAATTATTGATAAAAAATCGTAAGTAAAAATTGTTAACTTCCAGCTAGTGTTGTAATCAATTAAGTCAATTTTAAAAAACCATTTCTTAAAGATACATGTTCAATATTACTTGTTTTAGTTTAAAAAATAATTCGAAGAAGCGTATAAAAATTTTTCTATTATATAACCACTTTCTTAAACGTTAGTTTACAAAATCTCCATTACGGGAGATTTGACCCTAAATGTTACAGGAGGTTTGACCCTAACAGTTCATTGTAGTGGCTAGAAAATTTTGCTGCAATAATGATAATATTGCTGCTACGATAAAAATAATGAGTTTGGAGATGGAGAAGAGCTGGAGAAGAGCTAAGGACAATCTCCTTTAACAAGCAAGGAAAGTCATAAATTCATTTTTGAAGGGAAATAAATTTCCTTTTAATAATCTCTTTATCTGTATTCTGCATTACTAGAAGAAAACAGGAAGGCCTCATATTGTGCCTAAAGTTCGGGGAAATTAATAAAAAGGAGAGAGAAACTATTTAAAGTTAACCTGTGACAATTAATAAATTTAAAATAATAGATAATAATATAATATAATATTGAAATATTATAATATTACTATTACTGATATCCAAATAATCGAAATGTAATATTAGGGTCAAACCTCCCATAACCATGGTCAAACCTCCATCAGTATGGGAGGTTTGACCCTATTTTCGTGGCCTTAGTAAACACCAAATAACTTTCTAATTACACTCCTTAAAATTTGCAAAAATTAATAGCATTTTGCGACGTATACAATATATTATTATTAATTCATATGGCATTCTTGCATTTTTCAATGTTTTTTGAAAATTACGCTTGTTTATGCGAAATTACGGGCAAACCTCCCCAGCCTACCCTATATAAAAATAAAACTTTCTTGAAATTCTATACTGCATTAATTATTTTTACACAATTTTAACAGCGATAATAGTATTGAAAAATTTAAAACCATTGAAATTTACTCGAATTATGTGTCTCCTAACTAATAAGTAATCTTTATGATTTAATAAATCAAGATAAAGTAATCAATTTCTCTTTTGAAGTCTGTAGACTAGAACATATAGTTTTCTTCTATCGCTTGTTTGTGGAGAGATGTAATATAGGTAGGATTAAATGTAGAGTATTTCATTGCTAAAACGTATTTTATATAAGAACTCGGAGAAATATCGAATAAAAACTAGGTATTCCCCCTAATAATTTCTACATATGCCTACATAAATCTTGCCCGGTTTTCTTATGGTGTCCAGTGCGATATATCTGAATTATAAAATATTTCAAAATTGTTGTTTTCAATCCACTTGAATTAATTTATATATTTTCCTCGTATTATTACGCACGCCTGTATAAAGTAATATCTTCACCATTCTTTGGTATGCTCATTGATATACTCAGTAAGGTCAAAATTTTTTGTTCGTGCTTCATAGAGTGAATTTTTAAAATGTTTCTGTTCTGCTCATTTGAATTACTGTGGATTTTATTTTTGAAAGAGTATGTATGTTATGGTCATGATTAAGCTCCATTAATGTTAAAATTATTGATGGTCAAATGAATTAAGTTGAAAATATATTCATTTGGTGCCCCGTTAAGGGAGTATTTCAGGGTCTGCCAAAGGCTTTACGAATAAACTCAGTAAGGGTCGCCGGTGACCCATATGGCACTCAACGTGATAAGATTCGACTACTTATCGGAATTCTTTCATAAAAAAACGTCGTATTATTTTTATCACATTTAAAAAATATATAGAAATAGTACGATAAAGAAGTATGCAGATTCCGTCTTGTACTTACGTATTGTTTACTGTTATTCCTAAGCATATTACGTGATTACTGGTCAAATTATTACGATACATATCCCCCAATATGTTTTGTATATCGACAATATATAACTAATTTCTGTGAAGTACTAAAAACTAGAAAAATGCAATGCACGTCTATTACATCCCCTAATCGTTGAACATATAAGATAGCGGATTAGTTATTAGACGATATACAAACATAATATTATATGCAAATTGTATATATACAAAATTCTACTTTAAAAAAAAGTATTGAAGTAACATGTAAAAGTAATACACGAATATTACATTATTTTCAGATAATAATGAATAAACAGTATTTTTGTCATTTAATATTGATTAAATTGAATTAATAATAATTTATAATTCCAACAAATATTAATTTCCTAGTCTAATTACTGTTCCTTTATTAACCTAATATACAATTCACATTTTAGTTTATTAAAGCCATTTATCTGGTTAAAAAATAATTAAAACATTTCAATATTTTGTTTAAACAAGAAATGTACGATATACATACAAGAGACTCTTTATTAATTTTTATTAATTTTATAACTGGATACAATATTTTCGTTTGTAGGTATAATATGTATATTATAAAGATTTTTGTAGGCCGATTTGTTTCTTATATTGTTGCTTCATAATGGAGCAGCATGTAGAAATTGTATTGAAATTATTTGTATCTTGAAAATATAATTTTAAAAACAATTATATATCGTATTTCATGCAATATAATATAAAAGAAAAGTTCTAAAATAATTGAGACTAGTGTTGCGACAGCAAAATGTATATGATTTTAATGGTGTACAAATGTGTTAGGCAAATAAACGTAATGTTAATTAACTTAATTATATACTTATGTAACATGTAAGCATATATATATAAATAATTGTATTTAGTTAACATAGTTATTCATTAATAGTAAAATATAAAAAAAATGGCAACAATATTTTAATGGCGCGTATATTATATATATAGTCTTGTGTTTATCTGTATTATTATTGTTAATAAATTAAATATAAATTAATAAAAAAAATTGCACTATTATTAAATATTAATAATAATTTATTTAGTAGGGTTTTTGCAATTGAATTAATTAAATATTAATAAATTAATATAATTCGGTTAATAAGAATTAATATAATATATTTTAATACATCTATCTACAAAGATTTTTTTTTAATAAATCATCTATCAATTACAAAAAAAGTATATTCACTAAGTTTCTTTTATTTGTAACCTTTTAATTGTTATACATTCAAAGTTAAACATTATATCAACAATAATCAGTTTGTAGAGTTTTTAAATTGTTTTTAGATAATTTTTTAAATTAGAGATCACAGTATTAGAGATAATAAATATTATACTATATTTTAGAAATGTACTATTAAAATATAATTTTTTTTAAGTGTTATTATCTAATGACATCGTTAATGGTATGCGAATTGATTCTTATAATTGTATCATTCTTAGTAAGATAGTAACCATTTACTTAAATTAGAGTTACTTAATTATTAAAAAATACAATTGAAATTAATGAATATTCATGAATCTTTCAATGCTATGCAAATCTTTACACCAAAAGAGGAGAGTTGATAAAATCAGTAATTGGCAATAAAACTCAGAGAAACATATTGGAATTGCTAAAAAATTTCGAATTTTTTTAACTTCATATCTTCAACTCTCGAACTAATTTATCAATGATATAAACGTACACGTCATATATATGATCGACTTCAAGTACCCTTGAAGTAAGCATGAATTACAAAAACAGCTGTATAAGAGTTTTATTGTTCTTTAAGTCAGCTAGAAGCGTACTTCAAGCCATCATATACACGTAGTTACATATACAATATTTTATTCTAGAAAAATACATAGCAATTCCGATTTCAAACATAAGTGCCATTAAGTGAAAATTTTTAATATGAAAGCAGGATAGCAAAAATGCTACGAAAAACTTTCTATCTCTTCTATTCGATACTTAAAGATTCATTAATGCAAGTGTTCGAAATATTCAAAACTGCATAATGCCTTCGCCGTATGATTGACTTAGGGAGTGAATATGTTGACGCTTCGATAAACGATAAGAGAGTCGGTAACGATAATCGATAACATTTTATCGTTTATCGCTTATCGTTTATCGAATCCTCAACTTGTACGCGCCCTTAGAGTCAAACTATCAATTCTCCTCATAAGATACAGTGATCGAAGAAGAATATTTAGGAAATAAATACGAGGTTCTTTATATGCATATATATTTATATATAACCTTGTAATTTATATAACCGTAAGTAATAGAAATCAATAAGGCACACAAAAAAATTAGTATTCCAAATCAACTACCAATTCTTCTAGTAATACGGATGAATATCTACAAATTTAGAAAGGAAATAAAAATTCTTCATCCACTCTCCTCACAAGCCTAAAATTTTATAAAGACGTCAGTATAAATATGATTGCTTAAAACAAATTAAAAATATTTAATCATAGAAATCTACAACAACTAACATACAATATATTTCAGAATCTGGATAGCAGGCCCACAAATTAAAGTTTAATTGTTAAATAAACCGTTAATACCGTTAATCTTTAGAATTTCACTATTAGGTACACACAATCTTACACGAATTGAATGTGAAGATCTTTTTTTTAAATAATTTACAAATTGATGAGTAAGGTGCAAATGGATAGATGAAGTTTTAACCTAATACAACATATAATGCAAAGTTAGAAAAGCCATGTAATACACCGGTAGCTTATTTCTTCCATAAAATTACATGTCCTTGATTCCTAAGCATGCATTTTATTAGACTTTAATTAGACTATCATATACTTTTAATACACATATGATCTTTATGGTGCCACTGTTCATGTTATATGCCTTTTAGGCAGAATTTTACTTAAATTAATCACTGAAATTCTTTAACTACCTACAATTTATATAGTTTAACTGATACATTTTAACAATTCAAATGATACCGATTTTATATGTCCGACGTATTTGATAAATTTTGCTATTATTTATGAAAAACAGTACGGAACGAAATTTATGATGAACAGCTTATAGTTACACCAAATTGTCGTATTTATAATAACCGGCGTAAAACCGGTCTGAATTAATATCTTATTAAGATAATCGATTTTAAGGGCAGAACAAAAAATAAATTTCCAATATATATTTCTTCATTTTTGCTATCTTCATAATACAGATCTTTTAAGGATTACATCTTAAAATATCGACAATCAAAAGATTTCTATTGAAAGGCTGAATGAAGAATAACACATTTACAGATAATGTGTAAATAAAACTGAGAGATATGGTCTTATGATCGGATGACATACATAGAATATAAAATATACACTTTTAATCGCTCTCAATACTATAAAATTGGTACATAAAACACGTTAGGGAATCAAACTAACAAATAACAAATATTTGTCGAAAAAATAAGAAATATATGTTGTTACGTGTTGAACGGCAAATATTTGCTTACAAAATGTGCTCTAAAATATTTGCTACCGCGTTTGTCAAATATTTTGTCGGCAAATATTTGCCACGTATGAACAACGCATATTAAAACTCAGCAAAGTGGCTTTGTTTGTTTGCTCCTGTTTGCCTATGAGTAAAAAAAATCACATGAGAGCAAAGCGAGACGATTTTTCTCAATAATCTGCTAATCGATTTTGTGCAGAGATATCAATAAAATTCTAACGACTTTTCAATAATGATTTCAACAACACCCGAGGTGGGATTTTGATTGAAAGTGGAATCGTGAGATGAAATCGTGGAAAGTAAGTTTGGACCAGGATGGCTTACACTTTTCACGAACAAATTTATGGGTGGGAAAAATGACGTTTATTTATCGCCTTTTCACAGTTTCAATATATCGCAAGTTCAATTAAAATCCCATTTAGTGGGAAAGAATGAGTGAAAAGTCACTTTCCTCGATTACACGATTTCACTTTCAATTAAAATCCCACCTCTGATTTACTTTAATGATATTTACTTCACCAAATATTAGATTGTCGCTCTTTTTTACTTTACACTCAATTTTCGACTTTGCCTTTTCAACCACTAACAATGTGTTGATAACTATTTTCATTGAAATTTACAAATTTTGTGGAAGAGCTTATGTTAGTTTAAAATGAATAACTTGACAGTAATATACTAATTACAGAGTAGAAAAATAAATTTCAATCTTGTTGAAACTTTTCAAAAAGATTTGCACAAAATCGATTGGTTGATGTGATGGAAACATTTTAGATATAGTCTCGTCAATATCTTAGACATAAATGTTCCATTATTTATATGAAAGCGTAATTTGTTAATCAGTGAATTAGTGAATACAAGTATCCATAATATTCATGACATTCATAATAATCCCTAATACCCTTGATGGAGATCTACGTCTTTCGCATTTCATAAGTTGATTCTTTGCCACAGTTGTAGCTAGTGTAGGAGTTAGTTTGAATGTTAATCTACCGAAACTATTATTCACCACTGAATGAGTAATGAAGAAATGATATGTTTTATTTGCCTACCGGATTACAAAATATAATTAAAAATATATACAACAAAGTGGGGCCTGGGCAATTACTCAAAATTGTTTTTTTTTTATTTTAGGTTCTAAAGACTGACGTCGTTTATGCTATTTATAGGCATTTGATTTATACGCTACACATAATTTAACGACTATTTGTTAATGATTTGCATGCAAGTGATTTGGTTCATTTTCGTTGTATTATATCTGTATCCAACTGACTGTTTAATTTGTCCAAACTACGATATGAGTTTGGTATATGGCATTTCCTAGTTTAATATCGGGTCGTGAAAACATGCCTCACAATTAATCCAATTTATTGATTATTAATCACAAAATTATTATCACTGCGTATGAAAGATAAATATTTAGTACACAATTATCTGCATATTTATGGAGTATAGTGCTAAATAAATTATTGGCAAGTATTATGAAATAAATACTAAATATTTCATAAAAATCAATTTTTTAAATAAAAAACGTATTTGTAAGAATTTAGAAACTTAACATTTTTGATTGAACTCAATGCAAAAATAATACGATTACAACGGGTTGTTGATCAATATTATCTGCTTCGTTGATAATAACACTATTCTCACCTACTACTTGAATGGTTTCTAAATCGTTGGATTCCTCCATGATTGGTGATGTTACTGGTGGAATCGAAATGTTAGATGCATTAGATACATACGGCACTATTTGCTGTGGTTGTATTGTGTTCGGAACTTCAATAAATATGGCATCTTCATGCATACTCGTTGGCTGCGGATTTTCATTATAAACATTTACAGGATGGATAATTGCTAAATCGAGAGGTGTATGAAGGTGATCAGCAATTACATCTATTACATTAAATCTATTTGAAATTTCTGGTTCGGATTCAATTCGCACAACATCAAACGATGTTGGGGCGTTGGTCTACAAAGGTGTGGTATTACTCGATGTTGAAACTAATGGAATCATGTTATGATCTGTGTGAAGTAGATGATGGTGCTGTTGATGTAAAAGGTGATGCGGTTGCTGTTGTTGATGCGTTTGTTGCTGATGGCTATTACTTTGATGTAATTTGCTTTCTTTTTTTATACGTTGCTTTAAATGAACTTTAGCATGTCGTTTTTTCTCATCACTTCGAGCGAATTTCCGACCACAAATATCACATGAAAATGGTTTCTCGCCAGTATGTGTACGTATATGTGTTGTCAAATGATCCGAACGTGAAAATGACCTCATGCATATCCGACATTGGAATGGTTTCTGACCTGTATGTATTCGAATATGGCGAGTTAGTTCGTCGGAACGCGAGAATCGTCGATCACAGTTTTCTACTGGGCAAGCGTACGGCCTCTCATGAACTGGTGTTTTACTAGGCCTGTTGGGATACTTTCGCGGTTTAACTGGAACAAGTTTGAGTGGTATTGGACTTTGTTGATATACTTGAGATAGAATCTCGTGCCCTTTGCTAGTGGATGGGTTATACTCAGCTAATTGAACATTATAGTAAGCTTGTTGCATTTGTTGTTGACTATCACTAGCTGAACAACTCCCCATCGTTGAAAACTGTTCCTGTTTCGGTATCAACCCCTGAGAAGATGATGAAGATGGTCCAGGGATTACTAAAGATTGTTGTGAGCTGTATTCCACTGGTGAATCTAGCCATTGATATTTTGGGGTCGATGGAGGTAACTGGTGATTTCTTCCATATTGATGATGAATTTCTTGTGTCGGTTGCATATCCAAAGATGTTGATAAACAGCTACCATAACTTGGAGATTGTTTTATAATAATACCGGGACAATCCATATTTAAACCTATGAGTTCAACATTATGATGAGTCCTATCATCGTAGTGACTATGATGATGACCAACAGGCGATGGACTTTGTGTGTTTGGATTTTGGGGAGCAAAATGAGCTTGCGCCGTATTTTGGGGACCAGGTCCTAGCAGACTAAACATTGGTGGCTGAAATAATGTCTTGTCTGGACTTGGCAGTCCCCAGCTTCCTAAACCAACAGATGGTGGTGATATTTGACCAGGCATCACAGTCAATTGTGGCGAGCCTAATTGTGATGTACCAAGGCCAATATTTGGACTACCTGATGATGTAAAGATACCGCGATAAGAAATTTTACCTAATGATTGTTGTTGGTCTGCTGTATGGTGTGTATCATGATGAGCATGATGTTGATGAAGATGTGGTGAATGTGTTAAAGTAGTGTTGGCTGATTGTGTGTTGTTATCGTTTTGTATGCCCTGCTGTTGTTGTTGACGATGTTGATGAAGATGAATATTTTCTTGCGCATGATGTGAGTGGTGAGGATACATTGTAATACTTGTATTACTTGTTTCTTCTTTTACAACTGATGACGGACTACAGCGTTCTTCTTTTAAAGGACTACACAAATTACGACAAGGTGGACTGGAGACTGTATGAGGTTGCAATGCCAAGTCTTCTGAATCGATCGAACCTGTAAACGATAAAATACGATATGAAAACTTTGTTATAAATCCTTTGCCTTACGATTAAATTTCAAAGAAATGTGCGTGCGCACATTGCATTATTGAATTTTAATGCAACAACTTTGTGCGCATGGTCATCACAAAATAAAACTAAAATATTTAAATACACGGGGCGTAGTTCGTGAATGTCGAGTTCAGCACAGAAAATGGTTGTGGGGACACTCTTCATTTCTACTTAAGGGGGTAGTTCTACTTAAGTCGATGTACCTTTTTCTCTAAAACTAATCAACTGATTTTCTTCAAATTTTGCAGGCTCTATCTTAGCTATAAATTAAGAAGTTTGTCTGGAGGATTAAAAAAATACGGATTTTAGAGCATGTTGAAATTCATATGAAAAAAAAAATTTCAATACACAAAAATATTTCGTTGTAATTTTATTTACGCAAAATTACACCGAAAAACAAAATTCACTTTGTACACAAGTGGCGTTACTTCAAATTGTTGCCCCCCCCCCCCTGCAAAATATTATTTGGACCCCTACCACAAAAAAGACACACATTTTTACAAATATTTTAATCAAAAAATACCATAAACATAAAAAAAGAGAAAAAAAAAAATAAAAAGAGAAAATGTATTTAAAATTTGAAGTCGTTCCTTCTAGATTTTAAATTTGCAAAATCTCTAATTACATCTTTTACTTCCATATTTTTTGCTGCCTTGGCTTCAATTCCTAATAAGGAAAGATTATGCAACCGTTGTTGGCCTGTTCCTCTTTTATTGCGTAAATAATTTTTTATGATTTTCAGTTTTCAAAAGGATCTTTCTGCCGTTGCCACGGTGACGGGTAAAGTAAGGAACAATAACAATGCGGTAATGACATGTGTAAAACTTGATATTGTAGCGTATTTTATCAGTATAAGAACTCAGGAAATTCGTTTAATACTTGAAGTTTTAACAATTTCCTCTCTAAGCATAGCGGTTATCATTGTCAATTGTGTTGGAAAAACTGTCGTTAGATCATCTTTATATTTTAATTGAAGTGCTTCAGCAAATTTTAAAATTTTGAGAATTTATGTATATTTGTGACGAGTCGTGACAAAAGGGACCTTTTCTTGAAAGAGTAAAATTTTCAGTATAGGACAAAACATGAGTTTATGTCAAAATTTCATGTTTTGGGTTTTTGATACCAAACGCTCCCTACATATCTCAAGAGTAATTAACAAGTAATAACATTAAATTTTAGCCGCTAAATAGCATAAAAATCTATTTTTCCAAACCTCTACCCAAGAAACAAAAGGGACCTACAATTGCCAATGTAAATCTTATGAGGCATGTACATGAATACTGTATTAGGACTTAGCCAATATGTTTGTACCAAAAAACACAAAGAGTCTTGGTGTATCCCCCTTCCCAATCTCCCGAAAAATTGAAGGGTGAGGGGGGGGCGTAGGGATGATATTAATTTTGGTGATTGGGGGGTACCAAAATTGA
>JANTOP010032003.1:0-26200 GCA_027564815.1 Symmerus nobilis | reverse complement strand
ATAAAATAAATAAAATAAATAAAATAAATAAAATAAATAAAATAAATTAAATAAAATAAAAAATTCCGGACCGGATCAAAACCGGATTTCCCGATAATTTTCTTCGGATCAAATGAATTTAATGATGCAGGATGTTTATAAATTAGTTGAGGAAAAATACAAAAATAATAAAACTTTACTTTTCGTGCTAAAGCTCTATATAAATTTAAAAGCTCCCGGAAAGCTTTATTTTCGTTATTTAAATTTCGTTATCGGGAGAACAATTAGATTCGACGATGACTAAAATAATAATTTAATTTAAAGCTTTCGAAGAGCTTTTTGGAATTTTCTTAAAGCTTTTTCAGAAAATCTTCAATTACACTGATTTAAGCCAGATTTCGAGGCTTTTTTTTTTCTAGCACCTCTTCTTTGCAATTAGTTAGCAATTTGCAGCAATAAAAATTAGTTGTTATTTTAGGTGGGCGCCTGCTTCACATTAAACTGTACGCCACTGGTCCATTTCAATAATTTATCGAACCTCCGAACGAGAAATTTATATTTACTCGTAATAATAAGTATGAAACAGAAAATGTCATGCTCAAAAGTATCCCATAAAATTAATTTTGAATAAAGAATAAGCTCCAATTTAATTTAATAAATAATTCCCCTAACAGCAAGTTTCCATATAGACCTTCCGTAAAAATATATTTCTCTAAACGAACAGGAAATTTCATTAATTTATTTAGATTTTTAAATTAATTATTCTATTGGATAAAGTTGAATAGTATTTAATCTAAAGACCATCGACATAATAAGACACCGTCTATTGACGAATTTAGAAAAATGTTAGAGATTTGGCAATAAGGTAATTTCCCATTCTACAAAAATGCATCCAATGGCCTGAAAGCACCTCTCTTTTACTTTATTTATAATTAACTACCTTATTGGAAAGATATTTTATTTCCAGGATCTTAACGAGTCCATCTTAATCTTCTCAACAATAGATATACCTTTTACCATGAACTTCAATACAATAATATGTTATTTGCTTGATAAAATATAGAAAACCCGCCCATTTCGATAAAAAGATCATGTGTCAAGTAGTATAATAATATGACGTACCATATACGTACGACTATATCAATACTAATTATAGTGATGATAATTAGTAATTTTTACAATCAAATTAATGGCCTTGTTCAATCGGTTATCGTAGGTATTCAAATGTACACAAACACATCGCTTTTATTCCTTCAAAGATTATTTTTAATTTTGCCAACAAAAAATTGTAAACGTCTGTAAATAATATTTTTTTTTATTTTAATAAAATTTAAATTATATAAATAAATATATTTTTTATGATTAATAAACATGAATGAAAACTTACGAAAACAAGTTATAATTTTAAGTCATTGTTCCGATTTTTTTCCATCAACTTGAATTTATTTTAGTTTTTTTTTGTCTCACCAAAATAATTGCACTTTACATTAGCATCTAATTGTAGACAATTTGGAGACAAATAAAATTAATTTGATGGAACGATGAAGGGGAGTCAATGAACTAGAGAATCCTTCCTATACGATCAAAATCCCCTCGCTTAAAAAATTTTAATCTTATAACCGAATCTCATCAATGTCTCTCTTTATAGATTCAAATCATCAGAACGATCAAACGGCTAGTATAAGCCAAACAAGTACGACCGGTTCCGAATCGCTTCAAAGCCATTCAAAATCAAATTCGGAAGATACAATTTATAATTCACCGGGTTGTATACGAACATCTGGTAATTTTTCTAATATTATATCGACCCCATCGAAAGTGACAAATGATCGTCCGAATAGTAAATCGTTATCAAAAACAAGTGGTGATGTATCACCACAAAGTTCAACCGATTCAATAATTCAATTGAGTGATAGCGGACCAAATACGATAAAAGAAGGTATACAAGCAAAAATAATTGATATTCCATGCGATTCGATAATTACGTAATTTTATTTTAGATTTGGAACCATTCAAAACGACCACACCGTCTTTTATGCGACAAGTGTTACTACCTTGGGGTACACAGACACGATCATCAATCGCTGCTACATCCGCTATATTCGATATGCAATCGTCAAGCTGTGATGGTAGCTTATGTCCCGGTGAAATTGTTATGCGGACATTATTCGCCGATTTTACCCAGCAAGCCGAGAAGAAAATTGAATCGGTTATGTTAGAGACTTCGGTAATTAGACATTTTTTTTGTCTCCCTAAAAATCGAATCGAAATTAAATGAATTTTTTTTTTAGGATAAAAATCTTGCAAAATTACTTCAACGTGGTGAAGATGCTCAATTCGATCAGCTACTATCCGCATTCGGTTCGGTTGCTGAACATTGTCTACCGTCACAACTTCTAACACTATTAGCATGGCATAAACGACAACTATCTCAATTCGAATGGAAACGGGTCGAGAAGCTGGCAAATAAATCAAATGTTGATTTGGACATGCAACTACAACGTCGAGAATCTGCTGTCGAATTTATTTTCTGTCTAGCACTCATTGAGATTCTTAAGCAATTACCATTCCATCCAGGCCATGAGGATATCCTGAAAAATATCGAAAATTTGGCTTTCAAACATTTCAAGTATCGTGAGGGACTACAGACGAATCCGAACGCCCATAACATTCATATGATTGCCGATTTGTATGCAGAAGTTATTGGTGTATTGGCACAGAGCCGATTCGCTTCGGTACGTAAGCGATTTATGACGGAATTAAAAAATTTACGATCGAAGGAGCCGAGTCCACAAACGACACAGAGTATCATTAGTTTGTTGATGGGAATGAAATTTTTTCGCGTCAAAATGGTACCGATCGAAGAGTTCGAGGCGTCCTTTCAATTTATGCATGAGTGTGCCCAATATTTTTTAGAAGTTAAAGACAAAGATATTAAACATGCTTTGGCTGGATTGTTTGTAGAGATTTTGGTTCCCGTCGCAGCGGTAAAAGAAGAGAAAATATACATACATTTCAAACTGACCTTTTATTCTATTTTTTAGGCTGTTAAAAATGAAGTAAACGTTCCATGCGTAAAAAATTTCGTTGATCTATTGTATTCTCAAACGCTGGACGCCTGTACAAAATCAAAACATAAATTAGCTCTTTATCCACTGGTCACCTGTTTGCTATGCGTCTCACAGAAGGCATTCTTCTTAAACAGTTGGCACTGTTTCTTGGCGATGTGTTTGAGTAATTTAAAAAATCGCGATCCGAAAATGAGTCGCGTTGCGCTCGAATCCTTGTATCGCTTGCTTTGGGTTTACATGATTCGTATTAAATGTGAATCAAATTCAGCGACCCATTCACGATTACAAAGTATTGTTCATTCGTTATTCCCAAGGTGAGGATTTTTGTTACATTTTTTGGGGAAAAAATCCGAATTTGAGTTTTTTTAATTTCAGAGGTTCGAAAGCTGTCGTTCCAAGAGACACACCATTAAATATTTTCGTCAAAATTATCCAATTCATTGCACAGGAACGATTGGATTTTGCAATGAGAGAGATTGTATTTGAACTGTTGTATGTTGGACGATCGATTAAGGTAGGATTGGATTTTTATTTCAATTTGGAACAATTAAATATTAAAATATTTCATTTAGTTATTGGGATTCATTAATTGTATTTATTTATTGGGTAGTATTTAATTTTGCTACCAATTATACTTCACAATGAACCTTCAAAATGCCTTTTCATTAAAAAAAATTTAACTTGTACACCTTCATTTTCAATTAAAAAAATAAATGCGTTACCCACCGTAAAGCCATAAATATAAGCTTTGATATTTATTGTTCGATGTTTTCTCGACTATTTCCGGACTTTATAAAAATTTTATTTGGCTACATTGCAGGTAATATTAACACCGGAAAGAATGAGCATCGGTTTGCGAGCTTTCCTCGTCGTAGCCGATTCGTTACAACAGAAGGATGGTGAACCACCGATGCCACGTACAATTGGTGTCCTTCCGTCCGGTAATACCCTCCGTGTAAAAAAAACCTACCTAACAAAAATGTTAACGGACGATACGGCTCGAAACATCGGAATGTTTAATTATTTTTCCCATGTACGTCGGGCATTTGTTGAAATTATGCGTGCGCTCGATATTCATTACGGGCGACCGTTAATGATGACAAATACGCAAAATTTAAATAAGGAACCCGATGAAATGTTGACGGGTGAACGGAAACCGAGGATCGATCTGTTTCGGACTTGTGTTGCGGCCGTTCCACGGTTAATACCAGATCGAATGACCGGTCATGAACTGGTCGATATGTTGTCACGATTAACCGTTCACATGGACGAAGAATTACGGACGTTAGCCTATCAATCGCTACAAACGTTAGTTGTTGATTTTCCCGATTGGCGACAGGATGTTATTCATGGTTATACACAGTTCCTAACCCGAGACGTTATCGATTCATTTCCACAGTTAGTCGATAGCTGTACCCGGTTGTTGTTTATTTTTTTAACGGTGTGGCGAACTGCGTTAATAAATGCACCGACAACGGTAACTGGGAATACGACGAAGGGAATACAGGTCACGGTATCGAAGGAATCAGAATTCAGTGTACCGGGACAACAACAACCGTCTTCTATTAATTCGAGTTCCAGCGGTAATTCAAGTTTAAATTCGAGCGGGGTTTCGAGCTTAACACAAACTCACGCAACAATAAATCAAGTTGAATTACCGAAGAAAGATGAATTGGTTCGTATTAAAGGTTTATTAAAAATTGATTTGTAAAATTAACAATTTTTTTATTGATAATTTTCCAGCCGCTTGCCACAACTCTCCATCTCGTTGAAGGTTTTGCTTTAGTAATGCTTTGTAATTATCGTCAATATCCCCGTAAAGCGGCCGCTTTAATTCTGAAGGAGGTGAAAACAATAATGAAAGCGTTAAATTTACCGGAAACCGAACCGCCCGTAATCGATGTGATCGATAAATGTTTACCATCGGTACTGGATAAATGTCTTCCAATGCTACCGCAAGTTGATAAGATGGCGTTGCTCAATGCAAATCCCGTTGACTTACAATGGTTAGCCGAACGTACAACGGGCGCATGGGCTTTTGGACAGCATGCGAACGATGAATCGATAAAATCCGGATCCACAATCACCGGTCAATGTTCCCAAACATTTGATCCATGGTCATTTTGTTTGTTTGGTTTTGTGGAACGGGAATGTGTGCTGCAACAGTGTCCATCAGCGGTGGCGCAAGCTTGGCCGATATGCTATCATCGGGTTACAACATTGTATACTTTAATCGATCCAACGTATGTCGAATTCAATTTCCTTTTTTATATAAATTATATTCATTTATTGTAACTCAACTTATAGACCAGTTAATGATAATCGTGCCTCGCTTTTACGAAGTTCGGCGCCACCTCGTAAACCACCGACCGAAGTACAACGTGAATCATTTTTACGTTTATGGAAAAATCAGGTAACAATGGCAATGCGATTGGTGCCACAAATTCCAAGTATTGCAATACGTTGTGCATCGCCAGATTTAAGCTTTAGGTAAGTGTTGATTTGTACGTTCATTCCATCGTACCAGAGGTTTATTAAAACCGGATGTTGTTTTATTTTTATTTTATAATCTCAACCAGAATTATCATTCCATTTTATTTTATTAATGAAATAATAATCATTAAGTGTCGCATTTACACCGTAATTATCCATCAGTGTACAATTGCATATTTATCGTACTGTGTTTGCTTTTAAACATCTTTTATTTTCATTGTTTTTCTCACCAATTTTGTGTCTATTTAATGGATTTTATGGAGTAAATTTATGTTGTATTTTGATTGGAAAGGAAAGCTTAAATGTGAGCAAACTATATTTTATTTTAACAATATTCCTAATGTAGTCCAGGGAGTAGGTAGGCTGAATTTTGTAATAGAACAAAACTCGTTCTTATTAAGTACACTTTCAATGGCTAGGACGCTGTCTACAGAATGTTTACCTACGAGAAAGAATCCGTATTTGATAATTCATGTAATGAAATGGTCCCGAAAATAAATTATCATTTTTGTTTGTTATTTAAAAAATATAACTATGTTAGAAAACCCTTTAAAGTTTTTATCTCATTACCTCTATTAAACCATCCCTTAAATGTGGTGTAAGTGAAATTTTAAAATTAAAAATTTATCGGGAAATTATAACCAATTTTCGGCAAAGTGGTCGTTTGAATAACCACGTCCCACTTCAACCCTTACCGAAATTCGGGGGTTGATTGTTTTTTAACTTTGATAAGTCAATTTATTTATCTGATGATTAGAAAACAATACTGTGTACTTACATTTTCTAAGTCCGGAAGAAAGTGCGTAGAAAATTCAGATCGTAAAGTAAAGAGAATTACAAGGGAAATTCACTATCTTTATTTGATTAATTACAACTGAAGTTATATTAGTGAAGCTTAAAGAAAGCTTTGAGTTTCAGATATTTTCTTTTATCCAAAAAATATTTCTCTATTTCAAATTTCCAAAATAATCGATATTGATGACGTCAAAGCTTTAAATTAAAACTTTATTTTATTTAGCTTGAGATCCATTTTTTATCCGATTAATTTAATTTAATTAAAATTTAATGTTTTCCCCCCAAAAGCTTTTGAAAATTTTTTATTTACTTGGAATCTACTTTTCATTCGAAATCTTAATGAAATTTTAATCAAATCAGAAATTTCCCACCAAAAGCTTTTCAAAATCGGAAAAGCTCAAAGAAAGCTTAAGTTTGCAATTTTATACGTTTTGTAACATATTTTTCTGCCAATTAATTATACTGCAACAATATTTCGATATTTATTCAAAAAAGCTTTATTGAAGTCGCTAAAGTTTCCTGAAAGCTTCTAAAATATTTTTTTTTATTTGTTAGGAATCACTTCTCCGATTAATGAATTATGAATCGAATTTGAAATTTTCCTCAAAAGCTTTTGAAAAATTTGAAAACTCAAATAAAGCTTTAAGTTTCGGATGTAACTTTATTACCTTGGCACGCCACTGATACTAAGTATGATCGAGTAATGTTCATAATTTTCAAAGGGAAATTTGACAACCTCTTTCTAATTCTGTTTTTGACTTAATAAATGTAATGAATTTATTAATAATCCCTTTTTCTAAAAGAACTGTTGATCCATCCCTATCATTAAATGAACGAAAGGAATAATGGATTTGGTATTTTTTTTTATTTTTAAAGGATACCGAGAAATACCTCATCCCAATATACACACCCTGATTATTATTGTTTTGATTGGGCGACACAAATAAAATCCATGTTTTTATATAGAGAGGGTCGTTTTCCTTTATGATATCTATTCCTCAGATGATTAGATAGACGATCAAAATGAAATGTAACGTGTAATGTTACGCTGTATATGATTCAGAGCACGAAAACGGTACAAGGATGAAAACAACAAAGTATATAAATAATTTTCATCTCGGATTCTTTCATCATCTATCAGACATCGTTTAAATATTGATGGTATTTCGTAATATAAATTTTATCTGTATTTATATATATTTTTTAATGAATGAACTTACAAGCCACAGAGTACAATTACATAATAAGCATACTCAAAGTAATTTTAGACTTTAGTAACCGTTTTAGGTTCTAATTATCCACGAAATAGATGACCAATTAAGAATGAATAGCTATAATTGAATACAGAATCGTTCGTTAATTTAGTTCAAACACCTTCAAGTCGTTCTGTGAAATTGATATTCCAGACTTGGCATTTTTAATCCCAGATTCAAACATCCACTTATCTGAAATGTACAAATATGGAAACCTAAAAAACATAGAGGTTCTTTCGCATGTTAACTTAGCTATGAAATAGCTGACCGTGAGCTATTCTAGGGATATTTCTAGACAAATAATTTGTTTTGTGTTTATAAATATACACGGTTTATTACTGGCACAACGGATAATTTTCCTTTAATTGATAAATCTCCAGCTGAGTTATTCTGCGGTAATAACTTTGCTGCAATAATAAATGTTAAATGATTTTGAATTTTTTTTTAATAAAAGACAGGTCTAATTAAACCATTATAATTTTTAATTACAGACGCTCATTACCTTTTGTACCTAATGACTGTCTTTTGAAGCTGTCCTTTCAATTTCTTTCAATTGAACTTATATATTTACATAGTGGAATTGAAGTATAAAAATGATGATTGACATAAAATAAATGTCTGGAAAATAAATCGTATACCTAGTCGATAATATGGATAATATTGAGTAATGATAGTGTTGATTTACAAGGATTACCATAAATCGATAACTCCCCATTTTCGCCTACTATTCTGTTAGTAGATTTACATTTTTTAATATATTTAGAATGGATTTCCAATATGGAAAGTTCAGAATTTTATTATATTTCTTGAGGGGATATTAATTTTATTGACAAATTGTATATTCTATTTTAAGGTATACAATTAATATTTTATGATTTCCGATAAATTTAATGGTTTTTTTTTTATTATTACTAAAAACAGGACTACATGTTCACCAATGAACAACCTTTTCTTAAATCAATAATGATCTTATATCGGTAGAACCTTATACTCCTAAGGCACTAATTCCATGTTGGTCATCATAAGTGCTCTGATAGTTAAAAATTCAATCTTTCAATATTTCGGAAAAGTTGAAATTTATATAGGAAAAATCAAGAATTCATATAAAGGCTCGCACCGAGAAATTTGAATATCGGACATCGCGACATCTGATCCGAATTCCTGATCATTTTCATCGGATCCAAACAGATGTAATGATGCAAGGAGTTTATAAATCAAAATTTAAAATTTACCAAATAAAAGCTTCAAAAATCTCGAAAGCTTATCGAAAGCTTAAAATTAAAATGTCATTTTATATAATTTGGAATCGAATTTTTATCCGAATTGTTAAATTTATATGAAATATGGAATTCTCGCAGAAAGCTTGTCCGAACTATTAAAAGCACAACGAAAGCTCTAACTTTCGATCTTAATTTTTTATATTAAAAAATCTATTTTTTATCCAG
Organism: Symmerus nobilis; assembly: GCA_027564815.1. Taxonomy (NCBI): domain Eukaryota; kingdom Metazoa; phylum Arthropoda; class Insecta; order Diptera; family Mycetophilidae; genus Symmerus; species Symmerus nobilis. The sequence continues at coordinate 17,164 of JANTOP010032003.1, read as the reverse complement.
ATATCGGTAATTTTTCGAAATTTCCAAATTCCTCCAAGAAAAGCTTGGAGAATTTTATCGAAAGTTCATTGCAAACATAAATTTATTCAAAATTTTCGACAGAAGAATTTTTCATGAAAGAGCAAACATGAAGAGAATGCCTTCATGATAATTTGCCTTCAATTAAATTTATTTAAACTTTCGTACAGATTTTAATTGTCCACGGAGCTTTTTAACGAAAATTTCGGATTTCATTTCAAATTTAGTTATTGGGATAAAAATTATATTTAATACTGCCTTAAATAATATTTTAATTAAAAGCTTTCGATAAGCTTTTTCCGAAAATCTTAAATTTTAATGATTTTAAATTATTATCTGATTCTATAACCTCCACGTCGGTGGAGAGTTTAGATCTTAGAAAACAAGCCAGATTTCGAGACTTCTTTCGTATCACCTCTCCTTCCCCCTCACAATTCAATTTAAAATTGAAAAGAAATAGTCAAATTATTTAATGTTATTAAATCAAATAATTTGAGTTAGCAATTTGCCGCAATATAAATTGGTTACGATTTTGTTGATATTTCAGATGTGCTCTGCGCCTTCTGCGCATTAGACTGCACGCCACTGAGTAAGCGATATTTTTGTTTTATTCAAAAATTTGCCATGCGTTGATTTTTACATCAGGGACGGCGTAATGTAACGTGAACGACAAGACGAGATGATGATGATGAATGATGATACTCAAAACACTTACATCTTACAATTCAATGTGAATTTCTAATATAAACCGAAATTATCCACTGTAATTGTCTAACATTTTTTTAATGTTAAATATTGATTATCAAAATGATCGATTTTTGGCAGAAAGGATGGACTTCGTCCTACATCTTCGTTTTTTTAAAAATTTATTTTTCAAAAGTGCATGTACTGGCCTGCAATTTTGCACAATCATAATTACATCTTTTCGGACAATTCACTGTCTGATGGACAATTAAAATTAACTATACATACCCTTTCTACTGAATATTTTGAGAAATAAATTTTTAATTCCTGTATGACATGAGCAGAGCTCCAAACACTATTGGGAAATCTATTAAGTCTAAAAGTAAGTCTATTTCTCAGCAATTAAGATGTTTTTTAAAGTAGGAATTGCCAATCTTTTATATTATAGTTTGTCGGTCGTAAATTGGGATCAAGCATATTAGCTTTTTAAAATGAGTGATTTAGAATGTTGGAACAGTCGCGGAGAGTCGGAAAATCCACTTCCAAGGATTGGCTACTGCTCACAAAGTTGGTTCTGTGCCCGAATTGGACCAAATACGTCTTATAGTTAATGATTAGACCTATAATTTCGGATAAAATCCATTAACAAATTGCCGTCAGGACTGGGCTACATGAGTTCGTACTGATGGTCTTTAAAAAAATGCTAATATATTTGCGAGGCTACTGCTCATAAAGTTGGTTATATGGCCGAATTGGACCAAATACGTCTTATAGATTATGATTAGACCTATATCGGATAAAAAGCCATTAACAAATTGCCGTCAGGGCTGGGCTACATGAGTTTGTATCGAGGGCCTTTAAAAAGATTACAATATATTTGCGATTTTTACATCTGGACTGGAAGTTCGTAGGTACTAGCTTCATTTCGACCTTTATCGTTACTTTATTCTGTTCCTTAATATTAATAATCTTTTTCACAATTAAATCTGCATTCAAAACTTCTATCGATTGTACCCAATATTCTGTAACTTATTCCTTTCAAGAATTTCTCAGATTATTTGTCGTCATCCCAACCTTTTCAGAATTTGTTTTTGGAATATCAATACCAACCCTTTACCCATTTTTTTTTCAACATTCTGAATTTTTTCTCGACTTTACTTAGACTATTCTTCAAATTTCTCTGACTTTTGCCGATTTTCTCTTGAATTATATGGAATATTTCAAATTAGATGATTTACTTCCAACATTTTATCAAAATCAAAATTCGAAAAATCAAAATTTGATCTTAGATAATTTAATAATTTGAAAAGTATTTCTTCATACTTGTAGTTTATTTTCTTGTATTTTAAACTATTTAATTTTGAATCCGATAAACTGATTTTGTTTCGTTAAAAACGAAATCAAAATTAAATTTTAAAGTTTAATAATTTTTAATTTTATTATTTATATTTTTGTATTATTATTTGCAGAGGATTTAAGAGAATTTTTCTATACAAAATGAATTAATTTTGCAAATACGAAGATCTCAGCCATTCACGAATGTTCATTCTTCTTCTCTCTTCAAATTTTGAATAAAATAGGAGGCATATATCCACTTACCATAAAATCTATAAAATAATTAGAGAATTAGAATTATTTATTTCAAATTGTTTAATATTTTAACATTACCTTTTCTTATAATTTTTGAAGTTTAAAAATATTTGTTCCGTCCGTTAAATGCTCAAATTAATGGATCCGTTGCAATGTTGAAAGTCAGGGTCTTCCGAACATAAATATATTCGAATCATCTCTGAAAAATAAATCACATAATTATTGTACTGTACAAAGAAAAGTTCTCAAATTTTCACACTTTTCATATAACAGACACGTCATTTGTAATAATTTTCCACAATCATACACCTAATCAAAAGGCATGATTCACGTTATTAATACAAAAATAAATCAGTTCATACTTAATACATATATATATAGTTACTTGATTTTAATTAATTTCTTATCAATTTAATACTATCACGCAAATATATTTGTATATAAAACAAGACATACATACATATCTCGCTTATCCGGGGTTTTCCTATCGGAATTTTCTTTTTCCTTTGATTTTTCTTCTTCTCTATAAGCTAAACAAATTTTTTAGTCTGCATGACCAGTCGGATTCACGATCATTGTCCGATTCCCTGGACAATATACCATCAAATGTATTTGGACCAGAAGGAATTGTGACCAGATTTACGTTACCACTTTCGTATGGGCGGAAAGAGGCAAGACAAAAACGAATTGGGTAATATGAAAATGAATAAAAAAAAAATACATTTAACACTACAAGAGAAAATGAAAACCTTATCAATCATTAATTAAATCTTTCCGGTATTTTACATGGATTTTCATTCGGGAGGGATTATAATTTTTCTTTTTTAATATATACATTTTTTTTTGGGTTGTTATTATGAAAAGATAGATGGGATGTTATATTTTAATAAAGAAATTCTTTAATTAGATTTTTTTCTACCATCCCTTAATATATAATCAAGTTGGATGTCTGGATGGATTCCTCTAGTTTAGATGTATTCCCTTAAATAGATTGTATATCTTCCTGTAATGAATATATTTTTAATTGGAGGCTGAACTAAACAAAAATCCTGTTGTATTGCGCTTTATTTTTCAAATTAAATTTTTTCCTATATTTCTAATTTAATCAATTAAAATTTTCTTTTAATTATCTAATGAATATAAAATGCTTCTTTAATAAAAAAAAATAATTAATACAATATCTGCTTGCGCAAAATGGTTTTTACCCCAAAAACGAAAATTATATATTTTACAACTCAAAAGGAATACTCATGAAAATTGGATAAATAATTTCGTAATTGAAGAAATAAAAAAAATTGAAAGAAAGAAAAGTGAACGAAATATAATTATGATAAATCCTTTTGAGTCCTATTCAACCATCAAATTATTCATCTTGAATAATCCAATATACTATAATTTACAGTTCATCACCCGACTCATTGAATGCAGACCGTAGTGATAAATCGACAACAGCATCCGCATCTCCGGTTGCTTTATACAAATTAATTGTGCCATTGTTACGTTGTGAGGTGGCTGATGTACGTGATGCTGCCGTTAATGCTCTTGGCATGATAAACCATGATGCATTAAAGTAAGTTATTTTAATTACTAAGTTTTCAGGTTCCGTTACGTTCTAGAAAATTGAAATTTATAAACTTATTTTAAACTAGCAACATTTATTCTATAAAAATTCTAACGTAACTTACGAAACTAAGCGTAGATGTTCCGAGGATTCTGTGTGATTATCTTTAATATTTTTTTCTATCCATAACCAGAGCCGTATTATGACAGGCCCTAGGTAAGACATCGACTACGGGCCCCTTCCGTGGGCATATGCGGAAATCAAATTATCAAACCTAAATTTTGGATTATTCCTATATTTTATTCTAAAAGTCGTTTTTTATTAGAACATTTCGATTGGATATTCCGATTCTGGCGTTGACTTCACAATTTCTACCGATATTTGAGACATATTGGCGATTTGATCCTCATTGGACATTCCATAGTCATCACTATTTATCACTAAAAACTTGTGGTGTGTACTTCATTTACTGCACAATATCTGGGAACCGTTTTAATTAAAATTGAAGCTTCGTTTTTTCGGCCAAAATAAAATAAACCGTTATGGTATATTTTTTTTTTAAAAATTTTATTAATAAAATCTCCCCATTAATTGCTTAGAAATGATTTGCCATCATTAGATAAAAAAATCATTTTTAAAAATACTTGAGAAAATTTGACCGGTTTTGAAAAAAAAAATTTAAAAGTGAATTTTCAAAGAGAATTAAAATATGTAGTGAACCCCTTCGCCTTATTACGATGTTGATAGATTCCCCTAATTACCGCTTATTTCAATCATTATCGAAATTTTCAAATGTTAAATTTTCCGGAAAAATATAACCATTTTCCAGCAAAGTACAAATTTTTCTATCGTATGTGTATGACAAGCCCCCAAAAATCGGGAGATGATTTTTTTAAAAATAGTTTGTCCTTCAATTTCCCTACTACAGCCTTGGGTTTTATTTTCTATAATCACGTTTTCCGGTGCCCTAAGAAAAGTTCCCGGAAATTTAATATTTCCTCTCAGAAAAATTTTTTTATATCGAAACTTTGCCCAAATTTCAAAATGGATGATTTTTTCAAAAAATTTTCTGTATAAAAACTATTTGAAAATCACTTAGAAATGATTTGCCATCATTAGATTAGGAAATTTAAAAAAAAAAAATTTCGGTAGTAGTAATTTCAACAAAAATCGTTGAACATTAGTTAGGACGGGACCCCTCGTAGTAAAGGTATTGATAGATCACCCTGGTTATGCCCTATTTGAACCCGTTTTCAAATTTCAGAAATTTAAAATTTTTTAAAAAATCAACCGTTTTCCTGAAAAGTTGCTGTTTTCTTAACGTACTCCTTATATTGACCCCTCTAAAATCTGGGGGGTTGTTTTTTTAAAATTGTTTTTTCCACAATTTCCTCATTGGATCGTTAGATTTATTCCTGACGCAACTAGAGTGCTGCTGATTGAGCTACTTGTGATTTTAAATTTATAAGATACAGGTCACTCAAATTAAATTTGTTTGTCGCATGCACGAAAGCTACATTTAGGAAGTCGTTTGCATGTATCATTCAAAAGTTCAAATCTAATTGTCCATATCCTTTGTTCTTCTGAACAAAGTCTGAAGGAAGTTTTTACGTTATTACTATAAATAAAGTAATTACTTAATAATCATTTAATAGAAAATTTCGTCATCTATAAAATTGTTATTGTAAAAATTGTAAATTTCTATTGGTATTTGGAATGAAATTTTGTTAAATAATCGATTGTTGGAATATTAACGGAAAATATTGAAATTATACAAAGACAAATAATTTCCTTATTTTATTATTAAAATCATCAATTTCATAAACACCAAATTTTAACAATAGTTAATGGATTAAGTTAGTGGATTAATTTTAATATATTTAATTGAAAGAATAAATTTAATTATAATAATTATTATTTCCATTTATCAAAAATCATACTGTTTTAATGGTTTTAATATCGTAGTTATAAATGATTGTTTTAAAAAATAATTAAAAGGAATATTGTATTATTGACATTACCAACATATTGTTAACATTCAAAAATATATTAATGAGAAAATTGCTTATAGAATAATTATAATAATTATAATAATTTGGTGTGTTGAAAATATTCGCCGTATTTCAATCAAACGGAATCCGTCAATAATTTTTAAGAATGAATTTAATGAATATTAAATTAACTATTTAATTAATTACAATAAATGAATATAATATAATTACGTTTCGAATTTAATGTTTAGATTTAGAATGTGGATCCATTCATCCATTCATCCATGGAAATGTGGATAAACATCCATAACATTCTTATAAAATTGTTCAATCTCTATAATTATATCAATGCAATTTATATATAAGAAATACTACTACTAATTATAATAGTCTTTAGTCTTTGATAATAAATGCCCTAGATAGTAAACATTAAAGTTAAGAATTTCAAACGAATGGGATAGAAAAGCTACATCATGTTATTTATTAAATTTTTCTAAATGAGTTAAGATAATGACTCAACAATAAAATGTATATTAATAATAGTTTGAAGAGAAAATAAGTTCAACAATTTAATTTACAACGCTATTTTTTATTCTATTTTAATATTATATTTTTATCAAATTGTAATAATGAAATTCTTTCTTTAACATTAAATTATCGAAATTAATATTTAATAGGAGATAACAAAATCATTGTCTAATTGTTGTAATTTGACACAACATTTTGTAAAAAATACCAATAGAAATATTTCAATGTAAGCGTAACTATGCTAAACTGTCAGATTGAAGTAATTAATTTTCCCAGATTTTAGAATTAAACAGCCTTACTATTAAATGTTTTCTTAAGTCTAAAAGCCGATGTGTACGGTTGTTAGTGACTTACACTAACTTCTCCATACTCCGTCAGACTCCGAAGGATGGCAGTTTTATGTTTAAGTAGTACCATTGGACATTGATCTTTGGAAATCATTCAGCTCATTCGATATACCATGGAGAGTGATATCAAGACCTATTTACATCTTTTAAATATTTACATTTTTATTTAATTTAATTAATTTCAATAGTATAAAAAATTAATTTCTAAAACTAAAATAATCAAAATTTGGGAACAAGCTTTATGGTGAAAATCATTCAGGTCCTTTTTACAATTTTTTTTAATGACGCTTGCGATAATTTTAAAATTTGTCTTGTTCGAATTTGGTCCACAATTGTCTCTTCATGTAATTATCTAAAAAATATACGAAAATAAATGAAGTAAATTAAAAAAGAAATTTTTAAACCCGATTTGTTTAATGAACAATATAATTTAACCAGCAATAGTAAAATCAACAACATCCCAAAGTAACATTACTGACCTTCCAAATGATTCGTTATATTCCACTCCGAGCGGGTCAGGGTCTTAAATGATGGAAGTAAAAAAAGGGAACATTAATTAATTCGATATTTATTTACAAGTCCCTTAAACCGTCTTACCCGTTTCCGTTGACGTGTCATTAAACAGAGAATCGGCAACTTGTTCGGTGTTCCGAATATCTAATTGACTATATTCAGGTTGAACTCGTCCGGATTTCGGTGTAGAGAATGCAATTGGTGTGCTAGGAAATTCGGAATTATTTGTTTCGGTTACATTCGGTCCAACCGTATTTATATTGATATTAATTTGTCGGCGATTTATTCGATTTGTTCGTTCCCTAGCACATTCCCCCATTTGAGCATTTCGTTGCCGTACTACCGTTATGGTGTCGAGTAGATCATTGACAACATTTAAGAGTGTTTGAAAATTTCGATTCTGATCCGTACATCGATGAGATCGTCGAGATTCAATTGTTTGTAATATCCTATTGACTCGATTTATATTACCTTGGACAATTTGGGGATCGTTCGATTTGTGGCATTCACTTACGGCTAAATCTTCTAACACGTTAACCGTATCGGATAGTTTATTTATAATTGAATTTGCCTGGTCCTGTGTACGACCACGAATCGTACGCGATTGAGATTGGGAATTGGGACGAGGTTGCGATTGATTTTTTGACATCATCAATGGTTGTTGTTGATTGTTGTAAAATGAATCGATAATTTCACCTAATGTTACGGCCAAATGTAATAGACAGTTTCGTAAATTTACCGGCGCTGAATCGCGACCGGTCCTTGAAGGATCCATTTTTTTTCGATTTACTATTAATTTTGATTTTCTATTTTTCTTCTAAAAATAAGGAAAACTGAATCAAAAATGACTGACTTTGTTTCCGATTTTTTTTTTATTGATTAGAGATTTAATGGATGAACTTGTCGTCTATATCCGGGAAGCGGTCGACAGGAAACAAGAAAATATGAGACGTAGACGTAGACGTGATGCTCTACGGTTACAATTGGTTAAGGTTTTGGAAAATATTGCAGAAAATGGAACTTTCGGTGTAAGGTAAAGTATTCTCGTATTTTTTTTCTCACAGTACGAAATCTAATTAATTCCTTCTTTCATCTAACAACATTTAGTTCCTGTGTAATTGAACGTGAAACGATGTCACTGCATCCCACATTCGTTGAGTATATGGATGGCGCTAGACTATATTTAGAAATGGAAAATGACAAGGAAAATGCTAGTATTCGTGAAGTGAAAACACATTTTTGTGATTTCATTCGAATTATGATTAAGAATTTTTCTCGTAAGTGTCTAGAAACAATTTAATTCTGGCTGTTATACATAAATGTACTTTATTATTTGTATATTTTGTTATTGAGGATGTAAAAGAGCCGTATGCCGTAACAATAACGATCATAAGATGGGTAAATATATTGCCCGATATCTTTGTGATAATTTTAGAGGAAATCTGTAACAGTGAACAATTCAAATTGTTGATCAGTGAGCAAGAATAAAATATTTATAGAAAACGTTGTTCACTGTTACACATATTCTTTTAGATTTTCCTGATTTATTATGGAGTTGCACCAATCCAATAATGCTCGCAAATAAATGCTGTCATTTCAACATAAAATGTTGGAATGAAAGTATATTTGGCATGGCATGTCCTCACTTTTATTCTCATTACTGTTTTAAATAAAAAAAATTAATTTCTATTAAAATCTGATCGCATTTCCATGTTACATAAATTGCAGCAAACATTCTATTAATTACAATTCCTTATAGTTGAAAGTTGCGCAACTTTATTGTCTCGAGACTTGAAACGTAATTTATTCAATCTATTTGCGTCATGGTGCGGTACATTTTCTGAACCATTGGGTATTGTGTGTCATACCGGTACCGGTACGGGTACGGGTAGCAATAATGCAACATCACAAACCGCTACGAGTGGTGGTAATGCATCCGCATCATCGTTGGCAGCAGCTGGTAATAGCGTCGGTGGGATGAGTGCTATTGATGAAGAAACTTTAAAATTTAGTGCACTGCAGGTAATTATCTAGGAGATTTTGTGAAATTTAATTTTTACTGTCAGTTTTTCACAAATTTTCATTATTTATATAGGCAATGTCGGCTTTATTGTGCTGTGGGCCGTGTTGTTTTTCTCATTTTCTAACTGAAGATGGGGTCATATATGCATGGCTAGATTTACTGTTAACATCAAAGGACGATAAGGTGAGTTAACTTTTCATTTTCTATTTTTTTTCATTTATTTTTTGTGGGACGTAAGTTGGTGCTAAGCGGATGTTCTGTTTTTTTTTATTCTTCTTTTCATTTTTAATTTATATAATTTGTTGGGGCTTATTTTATCTTTAAATATTTTATTTGACTTTGAGTTTTATGTTATACGAGTTTCGTGGTATTAAGTATTTGTTGATGATAAGTGATAATGGTCGTAAGTAGAAAAAAGAAATTAAAACTGTTCTTTTGGGATGGTGGGAAGACTTATACTTTTTTTGATGAATTTTCTACCAAGGAAAGTTAATCATTTTGAAAGCAAAAGGAATCTTTTCCTTAATGTTATTGATATACCCGTTGATTTTTATTTTTTTTTGTCAATTATTTAAATTGAATCTCTTTTTTATTATTACCAATTGAATGAAATTTGATGCTTCAAAATCAACCCCAGGGTTTATACCTGTATAGGGTGAGAACAATCGTTTTTACATCAATAAAATTATAATGAAATAAATATTTCCCACAAAATGCAATTAATATATTTCGCTAATATTTGTTTTAATTTTGTAGATAATCTCTTTCACATAAATCCCCAATAGGATTAATCTTCTCTATATTCGTGATAAATTATTTACCGAAAAATTATATTTAATCGTCAATTAAATGAATTGCGGATATAAATTCAATATTTGATTTAATCATTATAATAAATGGACTAACATTTATATAAATAATTAAACATAATTCGATTATATTAGGTTAATTTGTAATTTATAATAAATTAATGTCTATCTGATACCCCAAATAATTTATATATTTATTTCGGGATGAAGTCAGGTTTGAATTAATTATTATCATTAAATTTATGACTGTCGCTGTATCGCACTAAAATAATTTTAGGCACATAAAACTAAAACCAACGTTAAATATGCAAATTAATACTTCACCGAAAAAAACCTTATATTATTTAACGCCTCGTGCTATTATATTGTATGTACTGTACATAAAGAGCTATACTGAATTTTAAAAGACTATGAGTTCGAATACATGCCATAAGAAGTAAGAACACAGAAAAACCTTACAAATTTTAACATTGAAAGTAGCCTGGTACCAAGGTTCTGAGCGATTTATTAATTATTGTTTTACTTTGCTATTATTCTTCATTTTATTTAAAACTTAGAAATTTATAAAATTATTTTTATAGGTTTTTGTATGACTTTTTGCTGATTTCTTTTTCCATATTCATATTGTATTTTAATGTAGCGATTGATGCAGCGAAAAAGTTCTGATATCGCATATTCGAGGTTTATTAAATATTGGTGTGCTATCACTATTGTTCTACAGATTCTAAATTTATAATCTTCTCCGGTCCGGATCTTCTCTAATTCCCATGTTCATTTTAATTATTTTCATTTTTATATGGGTGAAAAAAATACCCTAGGTGTTAGACGCTAGGCACCCTTTATCTAGAGGTATCGTAAGCTAACTATTGGGTTGTTCGGAAAGAAATGTCGTTTTTTTTATTGAAAATTAAAGACGTTTTTCATGCAGTAGCATGATTCCACGCTCATAACATTTTTGTTCTTTGCAGGCAAAGAACTAACCCAGGTGATTCTTCATACGCATCGGATAATTTTTTTTTTCAAAAACTACTGCGTAGAATCAATCAAACTTATTCACAAGCAAGTCTTGCTGTATCAGCTATCAAAATATATAATGATTATGCGGCGTAAATGTGAAGTTGGCTGTGAAAAAATTCAATTAAGTCCTATGGTGGGAAAAAACGAAATTAATTTCCGAACAACCCAATACATTAAATGCAAATTTACCATAAAGTCATTACTTGTGGATAAACAAATTTTATAAAATTAATTTGCCTTCTTAGGTCGTGGTGGATCGAGTCAGTATGGATATTCGGGTAATATATCTGATTTTGCTCATTAACTGCGTTGCGTTGGCTACTTAAGAATAATTTGATTAGATTACATTTATTCGATTACATACAGTTTCGAACTAATTATTTATTCGAATACGAATTTCTTTCTGGGAGAGAAAGTAGCAAGTAGCAAATAACTTCACCGTTATTTTAATAGAAAATTGAATAAGTCTATAGGAAGTTTTTTAACTCATAGCTCAATCTATAGTTGAGTGTAGTTAAATTTTGAGTTGAGCGTTAAGTTGATATTGATATTTGAGTATTTTACAACCTTGCAGAGGTACAGTATAATTCTCAGAATTATTGGATTAGTCCGAGTCCGGTGCCTTGATGACAGAGATCCAGGTAAAAATTTGTCAATAGCCCAGAAAGGTCAGAAATGTATTGGGAAAAAGTCTAAGGGATGAGACTTAGAGCTTTTCCCCGATTAACTATTTACCGACTTTCGAATTTTTAACTGATTTTGCTTTTAACAAAATTTTTTCGATATTTCTACAGACATCTTTGTATACCTGTTCTAAATAATCCTATTGCTGGATGTCTAATGCTATTCAGTAGGGTGAAATAAAGGGGGGTTATAGGGTGGTCGTAACCGGCCATAATCAGCTAATTTTCGTATTCGTCTGGGATTAAGTAGAAGATGTTACTCTGATTAATCTGAAGAGCAATGCTAAATTCGATAGAAATTCATGATAAATATCGTGGAAATTAAAAAATTTAGTATTTGTACATCCGATTTTCAACAAATTTCTTGATTTATATTTCCAATTTTTTTTTTTTATTTTCGAAATTTTGTAAAATTTTCCGATTTTCAAGAAATTGGAAAATGTCTGAATAATTTGGGAAAAGTCGTGTGTAGTTAGGAGTTTTGGCGGGTAAGGAAATAGTAAGTTGGAAAGGACGTGTGAATTATAAAAAATGTTGACAAAATCGGAAAAAATCGGGAGAAGATCGACAAGAATTTAAACAAGTCAGAAATAAAATAGGAAAGAAATAGGAAAAACTTGGGAAATGCCGGAAATGTTTTCCCGATTTTTTCTCGACTTTTTCGAACTTCAGTCATACGGACTTTGTTTGTACTCTTTTTTTTTTTTTTAGATATTTTACGTAGTTTGCTGACAGTTGTGACTCATCATGACTATACTCGTAATTTTTCCAGCAAATTTTTCGAAACTTTCTGAATTTTTTTTTTAATTTTCCTCCCGATTTTTCCAGACAAATTAAAGGGGTCTCATTTGTCTACTAATTTTGAATAAAATATTCCTTTCCAATACTAAATTTTCGTAAATCGGGGAAGATGGTCTGAACTGTACCAAATATCACCTCATTTAACATACATTTGATTTAAAATAAATTGATTAATTACCGAGGAACATAATACATGCCGGCTTAAGGTGGCATCTGGTAGTATACCACATGCATTGTGTAGAATCTAAGGATTTAAGGAAAAATAATTTCCGGTACGTTTTTTTGATATTTTAATATAATTACTCATTATATTTATTCATTTCCTTAAAACTTTAATTATTCATTTCCTTAAAACTTTCAGATAACAAATGATAATTCGATAGCCCTGTTAGCTATCTAGAGTTATCTTTAGGACGATATTACCGATGATGATTTTGGATATGAATTAATGGTTGTCATAATAAATATTCATGATTAAGGAAACCGTAATATTTTCAGTTCTGTCGTCGGCTATACAGGGTGCGTACGGTATTTGAGGACATTCATAATATATGTGACTGTAATTTCTCGAGAATAATTTTTTGCGTTGTGTTTCTTTTCATCATCAATGGAGGACTATCGTTCGTCGAGAAAAATATGGTTCGTCGTGTATTGGAAACATCAACTGACGAAGTAGAAACTGTTACAAAACGCTAAAAGAAAAGGAACATTCGGACCCTACTAGAAATACACAATTTCTCCAACAAGTGTAAGAGATGACCACCGTCGGACATTAATCCCCTCGATTATTAAGAATGGGGCGCAATTGAGCCGTAGACCAACATACATTCCCACGATACTATTTCATCACTCAAGAATGCTATTGCAACCACAATGATCAACATGAAAAAAGAGCATTTGATTCCGTCATGAAGTCGTTTCCGACCCCTGAATTGAGTTCCTTATTGCAGTTAATGGAGATTTTATTGAGTAATCGATTAGGAGACAATTAACACCATTTAAAAATGTGATAAAATTATAATAAATTTAAATATAAATAAATTAGTTTTAATGGCGATTTGTCCTCTTGTACTGTACGCACCCTGTACTATAAGATGATACATTATTTCTCCATTAAGGATGGGAGCTTTATTAAACGTCTACTTTACATTTATGGTTACTATGGTTATGCTTTATATTGCATCTGATATACAGAACTTTTTTACCACAGACCATACAATATTTTGTGGCAAAATAATATTTAATTTAATATTTAATACTTCATTTTCTTCTAATATTTTTCTACTATTTTCTGTGATAATATCGATATGACCTGGCCCGTCTATTCAATTCCAGTTTCAGCTAGTTAGATGTAAACAAAACTATTGTTTATCCCTGATCCGTTGTCAACATTTTGAATGGGAATGATGGGAATCAGTTAATTCTATATAGATTTCATCCCTGGTAATAAAACAAACATTTGATGCTGACCTGACCTTCATCATGTATTTGATGGATTATGGATTTTATTATCCATATCCCATATCGAAATAAAATCGGACTAGGTTTTTTCCTGGTTTATCATTCAAACAAATTGACATGACAACTGTAATGTTTTATGGGAAATCTAATAAAGTGATAACAAAAACATATTTCTTTATTTTTTTTATATATTTATTTATATAAAAGAAAATTATTTAATAAAGATTTTACCACGTTGTTCTGTTTAGCTTCTTATCCTGTTTGTAATGTTCCTTAATTCTTTTTAGGGAAATTCGTAGAGAAAGTAAGGATGTACAGATGAAAGTTTTTTGGCACGTTCTCTCGGAATACCCCTGCGATCAAATTTTATAAATGAAACCGTAATACGGTAAGGGTAGTAAAAGCGTATAATAAGAAAAGTAAATGAATAAGAAAATATTTCATCTTTATATTACACGACTATATATGCTTATATAATTGGTGGCTACAAAGATAATTTGCTATTAGATAAGAAGCAATTTCCAAAAAAAAAAATGCTTTCGAAATCTTTTTGTGTATATTTTGTATTAATATTTACGAATTGGTATGTGTTTGGTATTAGATAAGAAATTGTTTGAGATGAATAGAATTTCTATGACGACCCAGAAAAAGAATTTGATGCCGAAAAATTGTTGGATGATTTTGTCAATTTATTGATTCTTTTTCTAATTCTACTATATAATTTTAGAGAATTATATATTATGAAACCGACAAAGTTATGGGTCTTTTTGAACCGTTATCTCTGTAATCAAAAAATTGTTTTTAAAATAAAACTCTTACGGGCGACAAGATATTTTTCTTTTGGGTCAGGAAAATAAAAATTGGAATTTTCATCGTATATTTTCCAATTTTCTGTGGTATAAGGTTATTCACACGAGTGTTGTAAATAGCACTTTACCAGTATAAAATCGTAACAATGAATGGCATTGACATTTGATTTAAATGTCTTCTTGAATTGAAATACGAATCCCACTCATATCCTTAAAGCAATATTCCCTCCAATCCAACATACTTATTGTAGATACAATAAATCGTTTGGATCCTTGGCGTCCAATAGACTTTGAAGTTACATTTAGAATATTTCTTAAATCTAAGAACAAGACGAAATAAGAATAAGATCTTCAATTGGATTAAAAAATAATTCCTATATTTTTCTGAGGGCCCTGACCGATAACTGGATTGTCTAGTCAGGCAATCATTTATTTAACATTTTTGTTTAATATGGAAATGCATTTTATTTAAAAAAAAATCCTGAAATAAAATAACTGATGTCATTGCGGATAAATCGCTCCTTTTTGGTTTATCCCATACGTATATATTATAAATTGATTGCATTTTTGTAAGGATATGCAGGGATTAAATTACATTTCAATTGAATCGATGAATAATTAAAGAATAAGGTAATGCCAAATTCGAATGTCATGGACCAAAATCAGGATGAAAACATGCAATTTCATAAGTAAATTTTCTATTTCCTTTAATTAAATTAAAATAATTAAATTAGATTCTTGAATATAACCAATAATTTTAAGACTATGGATAATAAAATATTAATTCGTATATGTTATGAAACAAAATATCTAGAGAAATCCCCTATGTATTTAAATTTCCCATTCCAAATTTTGGTATCAAATTTGTTAACAAAAAATATTCCATAAATAATTTTTATAAGAAATATTCGTATTTATGCGAAATTAATTTTTAAATAACCATTTATGTTTGGTCATATTTTTGGTAGTATTAAATTACTGATTTATTTTAAGCTGAGAATTAAATATACATTTTTCTTGGTAAAATATAACAAATACCAAGCTTTTAAATAGGATTTTTAATAAAAGAATTTTTTATGGAATGGATTCTTGATAATGGCATTTCGTTATAATTCTTTGAATTTGATTTCTGAAATTCGATACTCATATATTTTCCCGTGCGAACCCAACTAGCAATAATTGCAACTATAGTTGTCAAACATTAGCTTGTGTTTGTACCTGTGCGAAGGTATGCGGAAACATGTTGCACACATTATTTTAATAGGTATTAAAGCTGAAAAGCTGAGAGATTATAATATTGTCGGAAATAAGGGTGCATTGTGTCTATCTGCCGGTTTATTTCTTACACTTTTGTATTTATTACTAATACCTATCGCCCTTACGTCTCAATTTGATTACGAAATTATGTACTGAAATTTTATTAAAAATTGTTATTATGAGTATACATTTTTACTTTGCTTGAATTGAGTACTTAAATTATTTTTAAACTTGTATAAATAAAAAGTATAGATTTATTTCTAAAAGTTTACGTACGTTAACTAGCGTAAAGAAATGGTCCCGAAAATAAATGATAATTTTTTGAAGTTATTTAAAAAATACAACTTTGTTAGATAACCCTTTATCATTTTTATCTCATTACCTCTATTCAACCATTCCTTAAATGCTCTGTAAGTGAAATTTTAAAATTGTAAATTTCCCGGGAAATTATAACCAATTTTCGGAAAAGTGATACAGTGTAATCCACTTATAATGGACCCGGTTATAATGGAATTTCGGTTATAATAGACAAATATTCGTAAGTTTGTTCACTTTAAGCGAATTTTAAAAGCTCGCTCACCATCTATATTCTGAAATTGAAACACAAATTTTTTCAATTATTAAACAGTTTTAACGACCGTTGTATTTTTGAATAATGAATTTTCTTCAATCTACAAACGTCCCTTTGTGACCGCTCTAGTTAGTGGCCGTTTTTCGTATGAATTTGTATGTTTCATGTGATTTTGTTTAATTACTGATTGGTTTTTATTTAGTTGTTCTTATATTGTTCTTCATTAATAATTCTTGTGGAATGTTTGCATTTATTAACAATTGTTTTGTGTTTTTTATTAAGGGGGGACATCACTTTGGAGCGCCCAAATCAAGGCTAAGTTTACTATATACTAAGTTTTTAGAAGAACCGTATTACTGTAATGAAAAATGTTTATGTTATGTTAAATGGCGTACCTTTAACTATATTTTAAAATGTTTGTATTAAAAAAAATCAACATGGCTAGCTGTAATGCTGTCGGATGTGTGGTACTGCCAAATCAACAGTGCTTTGCGGTGGACA
>JANTOP010031992.1:0-11618 GCA_027564815.1 Symmerus nobilis | reverse complement strand
CAAAAAAATCTTAAAAGCTCACCGAAATTTGAAATTTTCGAGAAAAAGCTCCGCGAGAAATGAAAAGCTCGGAAAAAGCTCTATGTTTCTGATACAATTTCATACGCATTAATCTCTATTTTTCATCCAATTAATTTATTTTGAACAAAAATTATAATTTTATGAAGTAAAAAAAAAAATTTTCAAAGCTCACCAAAAGCTTTAAATTATATTTTAATTTTTCTCAATTTGAACTCTATTATCCATCTAATTAATTAAATTAGAAATTTTCGTGAAAAAGCTCTGTTAGAAATTAAAAGCTCAAAAAAAGCTCTACGTTTCTGATACAATTATATACGGATTGATCTCTATTTCTCATCCAATTAATTTACTTTGAACAAAAATTATAATTTTTTAAAGTAAAAGTGAAAAAAAATTTCAAAGCTCACCGAAAGCTCTGAATTATATTTTAAATTTTTTCATTTTGAACTCTATTTTCTATCGGATTAATAAAATCTGAGATTTTCGAAACAAAGCTCTGCGAGAAATGAAAAGCTCACAAAAAGCTCTAAGTTTCTGATACAATTTTATACGGTTTGATCTCTATTTCTCATCCAATTTATTTACTTTAAACAAGAATTATAATTTTATGATGTAAAAGTCAAAAAAATCTTCAAAGCTCACCGAAAGCTTTGAATTGTATTTTAATTTTTTTCATTTTGAACTCTATTTTCTATGTGATTAATGAAATCTAAGATTTTCGAAACAAAGCTCTGCGAGAAATGAAAAGCTCACAAAAAGCTCGAAGTTTCTGATATAATTTTATACGTATTAATCTCTATTTTTCAGCCAATTAATTTATTTTGAACAAAAATTATAATTTTATAAAGTAAAAATCAAAAAAATTTTCAAAGCTCACCGAAAGCTTTGAATTATATTTTAATTTTTTTCAATTTGAACTCTATTTTCCATCTAATTTATGAAATTAGAAATTTTCGTGAAAAAGCTCTGTTAGAAATTAAAAGCTCAAAGAAAGCTTTTAGTTTCTGATACAATTTTATACGGATTGATCTCTATTTCTTTTCCAATTTGTTAATTTTGAATAATATTTATATATCTATAGGAAAAACGGGGAAGATACCTGCAAAGCTCGCCGAAAGCGTTTAATAAAAATATAATTTTCTTCATTTTAAAATCTATTCTCTACCCGAACCCGATTAACTTCATGCTTTCTGCATAATTTAAAATTCCTAAAGAAAAGCTCGGAAAAAATCCTCAAAGTTTACCGAAAGCTTTTCATAAAAATACAATTTTACTCAATTTGAGTCCAAATTTTTATCCGAATAATTTAATTTAATTGAAACAAATCCTAAATTAAGAAATCAAAAAAATTGTTGGGGGAGATGGGAAATAAATCATCAAAATCAAAAGGATCAGAATAATGAAGAATATGTTGAGATAATGTCGAGAAAAGTTGTTAAAAACTCGAAAAAATCAGGGAAATTGGTAGAAAATTCAGGAAAAGTTAAAATTTCTAATTTTCCCGGATTTTTAAAATTCGAATTTTTCTGAGTTCAAAAAGGACATTTTTCTGGTTAGTTCTTCTATTTAATTTAAGGAATTTAATTATAAAACAAACAGTGTGTTTTGGGAATATTTTGTCGGCCGGAAAATTAGTCTTTTTTTCACGGCTTTTAAAAGTCAAATATTAAGAAAAGCCTTTTTTATCATTATCCCGTCAATCCCAACCGTTATACGGATTTTTGATACATCCGACAGTTAAGGACATAGTTGAGGGTAAATATTCTCAGATCGGGTACGTGAATTTATGGTATAATTTCCCATATAACCACGTAACAATCCAACCAAACCATCTAAACCTAAAACAGCAATCAACATTTCAAATGCCTACATGTACTCGGTCCCATAACGAATTCGTCTTCAAATTGTACCCAGAGAACTCCTTTTAATGTCATTAATGGGTGGGAAAGGCTTTTAGTGATTAATGATGTAAGACATTCGGCAAAATGTATCGTATTTGTTCAATGAGAAATTAAAATGTATAGACGCTGGAAAAATAAAAAGGATCTTAAGAAAGACGTAATTACAAGAATAAAAAGAATTACAATTTTATGTTACCATTTTCATGTGGGTGGATTGAAGCTTTTCTCAAGAAAATTCTCTCCTTATAAAATATATAATTTTAAGACGTTAGATGTTTCATTATAAGACTTTGTACGAATAAGAAATAATTCTATTTAAATTAATAATATTTATTTGTATTTTCTTTTCTTTAAAATTAAATTGTTTGAGGCCATTGTACTATAAGTCGATAGGGTTCCTTATCCTTAAGAATTATATTTTATTATTCTCTTTATGAAGTGATGGCTTAAGATTATTAAATTTGAAACATTTATTTATAATGAATAACTTTGTTCGCCCACACAAGACATATATTCGTAGCTATGAAGATAAGTTGGGAAATTAGAAACCGCAATAGATACGATAGATGTGAAACTATAGCAATTAGTGGCGTAAACTTATCGATCCGTATCCGAAGTATATAATATAGTTGATACTAGGGACTGATTAGGAAAGTTCTATATATTTAATCTAGATAGTTATGTAAATCAACAATACAAACGAAATCAGTGATGTTCGATTCATTTATTTCTTACTATTACCACGTCATTTTATTTCTCCTAACCAAATCTTTTTATCTGTTTGCTCTACTTGCCACACCATAACCCACCCACACCCACCACTATCGAAAAAGAAGTCCTTGAGAAGCAGCATTTTCATTCATTCATTTATATTGTAGACACGATTTGTAACCCTACCACCAGAACAAACCGGTCCACCATCTCCCTTCCAACCAATTTTTATGGGCACCCCTGGTTTTTTTTTTATCTTTCTTTATGATCCTAGATCTGAGTTATAAAAAAAAGAACTTCGTGAATAGGATTTCTCTTCTTGTTCTCATTGTTCGTCAGCATTTGGGAAAATACAATGTTTCGATAAGAATGAATGTCTTTTGGTAAATGGCAGGATATTAGGCCTCCCAGATTTTTTTTTTGTTGTTGTTGGAAGAACAAACATTGTTTGGAGCATTGACGTCATATCGATAGAGTTTTTGGGTAGATTATTTCTTTTTTTTATTCTTTCCCTTATCTTACAAGACAAGGCTTAATCTGCTAGGAAAATAATGACATATAACAGCTTGGATAAATGTTATTCATTTTGGTATAATGTGTCATTCAAGAAAGGATATTTTAAGTGTTTATTAGTAGATTATCTCCATATTTCGTCTAGTCTTATTATATCTAGAAATTACAAGTCGACGATTAGAAAAACAATATTTAGAGAAATGTATAAAAAAAAAATTCCACTCAAAAAAAAATTTTTTTTTTAATTAAAAAAAAATTCACAGAAATAATGTGTGAAATGATTTATGAAATCATAAAATTTCACTCAAATTTTTACTGAAATTTTTCAAGTTCACTCAAATAAAATTTTGCTTGGAAAATATTACACCTAAAAAATTGGGAAAAAATAAGAAATTCTGAACGATTGAATATATATTTATTTTCGATTTTTTCGAGGGGGTCCCCCCTTATCCAACATTTTTTATGAATTTGACATCTCACCATTTGATTGGAATTTCCTCGAAATTTTGTTCGGTCCGAAAATAATGTAATGACACAGGAAGTTGCTTTGATAGTTAAGGTTAACTATAAAAATTAGAATTTTGGAAAAAATATCAAACCGAACGAAATTCAAATTTATTGGGGGATAATTGATTATTTTCTGGTACATTCTTTTTGTTAATCGATAAATCAAAATTTTGTTATAAAAAATTTGCCCAATTCGGCTGCAATTTTTTTTCTTGAGCTAGATTATGAAAATAATTTCAGAGTTTTGAGGTAACGAATTATTTCCCCAACTTTGATTGATTATTTTTCGGTATTTCTAAATTCGGAGGTCGTTTTTTAAAATCGAAGTTTTATTAGGAAAATTTTACCCAACTTAGCTGAATTTATTTTTCTCGGATAGCAGAGATGAATAAGGAAATTTCATGGTTTTTAGATAAAAAATCATCTAAGCTAATTCCGAGCTTTTCTAAGAAAATTAATTACTTTTCGGTATATTTCTTTGTTAATTGCGAGATAAATTTTTAATTTCAAAGTTTTATTAAAAAAATTTTAACCAATTCGACTGAATTAAATTTCCCTGGATAGCCGAAGAGCTTAATTATTAAAGAGTTATTTGAGACTTTTGAATTTAAAAATCATTTAAGCTAATTACGAGCTTATTTTTAAAAAATTGATTATTTTCCGATAATCGCGACATCAAATTCTAAATTCAAAATTTTATTAAAAAAATTTTGCCCAATTCGGCTGAATTATTTTATCTCGGATAGTTGAAGAGCTTAATTAAAAAGTAATTTTCCGTTTTTTAAATTAAAAATCATTTAAGCTTATTACGAGCTTATTTAAAAAAATTGATTCTTTTCCGATAATTTCGACTTCATATCCTAAATTCAAAATTTTATTAATAAAATTTCCCTAATTTTGTTGAATAAATTTTTGCTGGATAGTCGAAAGCCTAATTAAAAAGTAATTTGACGGTTTTAAAATTAAAAATCATTTATGCCAAGTACGAGCTTTTTTTTAAAAAAAATTTATTATTTTCCGATAATCGCGACATCAAATCCTAAATTAAAAATTTTATTTAAAAAATTTTGCCCAATTCGGCTGAAATATTTTTTCCTGAATAGTCGAAGAGCTTATTTAAAAAGTAATTTCACGGTTTTGAAATTAAAAATAATTTAAGCTAATTACGAGCTTATTAAAAAAAAATTTAATATTTTCCGATAATCTCGACATCATATTCTACATTCAAAATTTTATTAATAAAATTTCCCTAATTTTGTTGAATAAATTTTTGCTGGATAGTCGAAAGCCTAATTAAAAAGTAATTTGACGGTTTTAAAATTAAAAATCATGTATGCCAATTACGAGCTTATTTTAAAAAAAAGTTTATTATTTTCCGATAATCGCGACAATTCTGAATTCAAAATTTTAGTAAGATAATTTCGCCTTAAATTTATTTTCCTGGATATCCGAAGAACTAAATTAAAACTAATTTCGTGGTTTTAAGATATAAAATGTTTTAAGACAATTACGAAATTGGTTAAAGAAAATTGATTATTTCCAAATATCTCTTTGTCAATTTGAAGACCAATTTTTGATTTCAAAATTTTCTAAAGAAAACCTTGCACAATTTGCCCGTTAATTTTTTTTCTTTCAATCATGTCATGAAATTTGGCTTTAAAATCGTGCAAATTGAATTTTTATTTAGGCAAAATAGACTAGAGAATATACTGAACAGGAGGAAACCGATGGAATATTTTCTAAGAAATCTTTAGATAATTTCGTACTGGTTTTAAATAGTGGATAACTTGGTTGATCCACCAATGCAAAAATTTCAGGGCGTCCTCTAACAATATATATTTTTAAAATTCCGACAAAAACGGAATTGTTAGAAATTCGATTTGTTTTTGATCAAAATAATTTTAATAATTTTAATTCGAATAAAATATCGAATCTAATGGCGCCAAATTATTTCTAACGAATCAACGAAAAGATTTTGTTAAATAAATTTTTTTCAAAAAAAAATCACCAATTTTTCGATTTTCCCAAAAAACTTAAATTTTCGGAAAATTTTATTAAGGAATTGGAAAATCTGATGATGAGAAATTAACCCTAAGAGTACTGTAAAGAAATTGTAAAACAAACTTTTTCAAAAATGTACCTCCTGATTTTATGGGGTACACCATAAAAGCAGTAGATGCAACCAGAAAATCATTAAAGTTCCCAACCTCATAACCGGTTCAAAAAATTTTTTATCACAAAACCCTGAAATTAGTTTCCAGCCTTGCTGGTTAGGTTTACGTGAAAATAAGGATTAGCTAAATTGAACAAATATTTTTCTTAAAAACAGGTCCTGTTTTAGGAAGCTATCACCTATAATTAGTACAATTTGGTTACGGTATCATCGAGGTTCCTGATTAAAAATCCAGGATATACGTTCTAAAATTAAATTAGAAAAATCAGGTTGATTAGTTAAATAAATAATAAATGTCCCATAACATTTAATTGGTTTAAATGAGAAATGTAATAAGAGGTCTTGATTTAGTAAACGTGACTATACGATAAAACCCCACTGTAAAAATTCTAGGATTAGGAAGAAAATCGTGTTAAGGATTTTGATTTATTTAATTAAATTGTGGTCAAGAAAAATAAACTTTATATGAGATATTCGAAACGCGGGAATTTTTTTTTATAAAGAAAATAAAAAGATTTAAATGGATTGAATCCTATATAATGTAAGGCAATATATCAAGGAAACCACTCAAAGGGATTTAAAATTTTATAAACCACAGCAAAGAATTTCCTTTTAATGAAATTTGTAGAACATACATTTTTTATTAGTATAACTTTTGTGGTTACGTGACTTTTTATATATATTTTTTAAGGGAGTACACTATTCTATTAAAACTAAAAATAAAAGAAATATACCCTTCAAGCTCTATGTAGATTTATACCCACATTGATTGAGGGAAGTTTTAAATTTGTCTGTACATACTCCCTTAAACCGATTGTATAGTAACAAAGTAAATATGAGATAAGATAATTTTAATAATATTTGTAAGTTCAAGGCTAAGGTTTAGATGGCTTTGAAATTGCAATACGACATCGTAAATATGTTCATTTAAATTATTACTGTTGGCTCAGAAGCGAAATCTTTCTTGGACAATTCAGATTGTTATTCAACAATATTTCTTAATGATTCTAAAAATATTTTAAATGCGTAATTTAATTTGCAAAATATTTTTTGGAATAATCTTGTGTGGAATATTCCATTTAATGAGAAATATTTTTTTAAATCATCTGGAGCGGGGGTGCTCAACTCCTAACACCGAGGGTATTTTGTAACCCTCATATAAAAATTAAATTAATTAAAATTGGTATGGGAATTTAGCAAAATAATATGTAATAAATTTTTGATACCTAGATATCAGGTATATCAATGATTATTTTTTTATTATCGATCTCTACCCTTGAAAAATTTAAATTAACATATGAATTAATAGAAAATGAAGAAAATGACCAAAATAAGTCGTAAAAGTAGTCATAAAAATTAATTTTGTATATTTATTTTTACATTAGCCTGAAACAATTGTCTGATACCCGTAAGATAATTTTAATTGAGCAACCCTTGTCTGGAAAATAGGGTTTTGATCTACCATTTTTCTATTAGAATATTTATTAATTTTTGATTTAAAATCTCTAGATTTTTTATGGAATATTATCTATCCAATTTTTATTAAATATTAAATTAACGAAATTAAATTGAATTTATGAATTTTTTTTTTGGAAATTATTTTATTATAAAAGCAATTTTTTTGATTGATTTTTAATAAATGGGAAATATCTGAAACAGGGAGGGAGACGGTAGTAAAAATTCAATTGTGAGATCTGAGAGGGAAGGAAATTGTAAGGAAAAGGAGAAACCATACCAAATACAAGAAACTATTACATTTAATTACAATACCTACCTATAATACCATAAGCTAGCATGTCAATGGCTTCTGTAATAATTCTCAGGCATTAATAATAAAATAATAAAAAAATTCCTAATCTGGGTTAAAAATAAAAATCTTTATTTTCATTCCCTTCACCTTATTACCGGATATTTTTAGAAAAAAATAATTTTTGATGTCAATATCCATTTGGAATGTCAAATTGTAAGAAATACTAATAAAGGGTTTAAAAATAAATCGTCCACAATTGACGACTTAGAGAAAATATCCTTAAAATGTTTAGGTCACGCAAGTACCAATTAAAAAAATAAAAATAAAAAATCCAATTCCAAAAATAGAAAATTATATTTTATTTTCAAGTGTAATTTCTTCATTTTATTTACCAAAACAATTAAAAAGGAAAAAAAGGAAAAGTCAAATGTCCTTGTTGTATAACAGCTTAAAGTGTCGCTTCATGAATATACTTTAAGATTGTTATTTTATCGTATGGGTTGGGTCATTATAAGAATGAACATTAAATATCAAGAAAATTGAAGACCGATTTGTAAATATATTAAAATTTTATTTAATAGAAAAGCTCCGGAATTAATTTTCCGGTTACTGTTCTGATATGAACTTGAAATTGTTTCTTTGGTCCAAATTTATAGACAATTGTTTTGGCCTTCTGTAGACAGCCAGGGTCTTTATTTTGCCAAATAAATGTACAAAATTTTCATAAAATAAATAACGTCCGTTTTAAGGGATGAGGATCTTAATCTGTTCATTTCATGAAGATTTACACATGTAGAAATTTGTTCTATAAACTCATTATGCCCGAATACATTTACAATGTCCTTCGGATTGATTGAAAGGAAAATCAACGTCCCATTTTATATAGCAAAAAAAATATGTTTATTTTCAGAGCCGCAGTGGATTAAAAAATTTAATTTTCAAGACATTTCTCGATCTTCTTAAAATTGAATAATTCTCAAAAAAAATTTCTAAATTGTCAAAAAATTCGCTATTTTAATTTTCAGATGATTTTGAGTAAAATTCCTAAATAAAAGAAATGGCCGGTCCTGTCTAAATATTGTGGACACTATTCCATTTATACCAATCTCGGACAATGTGTTCTGGGTAAATGGACGCTATAAAAATTTATGTTTTATCATAATAATATTCCAAGAATTATCCAATTAATATGAGACATTGGCAGTCAATGTCGTGCAAATAATATGAGGAAGGAAATAAATAACAAAATAATATTTTCGCCGATATATTTAGTCACGACATGAAGCTAAGGGATCTATTCTATTCTATTCCTATTTGGTTCATAAAAAAAAAAAATACCGGCTTTCAGATTTTAAACCCTGAACCCTCCCGATCAATAAGCTTCCTTTTTTTATGGGATCAGTTTATACGAGAAATTATTTCTTTCTTCATATTATATTAAGATAAAGTTCGGTATCTTATTATCTACTTAAATGAAGAGAGATAACTTAATTATTTATCGGACCGAAATCTGTTGTTAATGCTTATAGGAATACAGGAACCATATCCGAAGGTCTGCAATTAGTATAATATGGTATTAAGTTACCAGGATGTGGGTGTTTGGAATTATGGGTTATTTATTATGTATACGGAAATTAGGGTTATCAGAGATCCTCCTATATTTTTCAAAGTATTCTTCGGCCAGAAAAAAAATGTAAAAACGCAGAAAGTTGCTTTGACAGTTAGGTAATAATATAAAAGTTAAATCTTTCGAGAAAGTTTAAATTTATCTAAGAAAAATAAAAAATGCGTAAAGACGCGCACCGAGAAATTTGAAAATCGGACATCGCGACATTTGATCCGGATTTCCCGATCATTTCCTTCGGATCCAAAAAAATGTAATGTAGCAGAAAGATTACAAATTAATTGAGGAAAAATACAAAAATATCAAAATTAAATATTTTTTAAAAAAGCTCTGCAAAACTTAAAAAGCTCCCCGAAAGCTTTATTTTCCGAACCTTATTTTCACGTCTTGAATTCTATTTTCTATTAAGATAACGGTCCCTTAATGAAATTTGAAATTTTCCCAATAAAAAGATTCAAAAATCTCGAAAGCTCATTGAAAGCTTAAAATAAAAATATATAATTTTATATAATTTTGAATCGGGTTTTCATCTGATTTATTAAATTTAAATGAAATCTGGAATTTTCGCAGAAAGCTTATCCAAATAATTAAAAGCACAACGAAAGCTCTAATTTTTCTACTTTATTTTTTACTTTTAAAAATCAATTTTCTATCTACGTAACGATCCTTCAACAAGATTTAAGCTTTTCCGAGAATAAGCTTTAAACAACTCGAAAACTCATTGAAAGCTTAAAATTAAAATGTCATTTTATATAATTTGGAATCGAATTTTTATCCGATTCATTAAATTTAAATGAAATAAGGAATTTAAAAGCTCTACGAAAGCTCTAAGTTTCAAACTTAATTCTTTACTTTTAAAAATCAATTTTATATCCAGTTAACGATCCATTAACAAAATTGCCAGTTTTTCGAAAGTAAAGTTTTAAACATCTCGAAAGCTCTTTGAAAGCTTAAAATTAAAATGTCATTTTATATTATTTGGGATCTGATTTTCATTCGATTCATTAAATTTGTTTAATATATATGAAATTTCCGCTAAAAGCTTTCTCAAATTTATCGCAAACTCAAAGAAAGCTCATCCATTACTCAATCATATAATCAGAAGTACTGATTTTATATTAATTTTTCAGGATTTTAATTTTGAAATTCTTGGTAGTAGTATTTTTAAAAATTTTAAATTAATTTAATAAATTTTAAAATTAAATTAAATAATGCTGAGAGGAAATCCATTCGAATTAAACTAAAATTAGGCAATATTTTTCAGATTTTTAGCGATAATTGCAAAATTATTTTTCTTGAAAGGAATTTTTATTTCGAAATTTTTTAAAAATAATTTTGTAATTTTATAATTAATTTTTATTAAACTTAAATTTGTTAATTTTCTCGTAAATCAATCTCCTAGTTCTCGTTGAAAAAAATATGATTTTGGTAATTTTTCTAGAAAATCCCCTTTAAAACATAGCCCAGAGAAATTCGAACTTCAACATAATTTCTCATTTTTAAAAAATCGTCCGTTTTGACTCATTTTTCTTTAGAAATGTCCCCCTTTTACGGTCATCTGATCTTAAAAATTGTATGAAATATCAATAGTTTCACACAAGAAATCTGAGAATTTTTGAAAAATCGTTAAATTAACCGATTTATTGAAAATCTAAAATTCATTTAAAAATTCCTAAAAATATGAAAGAAATAAAATTAGGAAATTTTAGGAAAATTAGAGAATTGATGAAAGAATTTTATTAAATTCAGGAGTATTCAAGAAAATAGGAAAATTTCGTTAGAATTAAATTTAAAATTGAAATTTGTCGATATTTTCCCATTATTGAAATTACCCAATTTTTACGAGTTTTACGAATTTATTTTTTATGAAATTTTCGAATTTCTATTAAGATTAGTGTATTTACTATCACCTACTCCTAGTTTTAAATTTCCCTCAAGTTTCTGGAATTTTTGCTGACTTCTCCCGATATTTTCCTAACCTTTCGAGCCATAACCGGATTTTTTAGGACTTTTTCCAACATTCCCCTATCCGAAAGAAATTTTCTTTTAAAATGTTGCAAATGCAAATTTTTTCCCGGCGATAATTTTCTCTTGAAAATAAATTCAATGTAATTTTAAAAATATAATTGGTTAACCAACCCCTTAATGACTTTTTTTATCAGCTCCACTTAATCATCCTTTAAATAGATACTAACTGAAATTTCGAAATTGGAGACTTACTAGGAAATTATAGAATTTTCTTTGAAAATTGGTCATTTATTAATGGCGTCCTGTATCAACCCCCACCAAAATCCACGGGTTGATTTTTTCTTAATTTCGGAAAATTAATTTCTTCATTATTTATCTGTTAACAATTTTTCCCTGTTCTGAAGACAATTTTTCGGAAATTCGGGTTTTGTTAATAATGATCCGGAATCG
>JANTOP010031970.1:0-11620 GCA_027564815.1 Symmerus nobilis | reverse complement strand
GTCAGAAGTCGCCGAAGTTGTGAAAATTCCGGAAATTTACATGATAAGGTTCATTTCTGACAACTTGTGTACTTATTCCTTATATACATAATAGCATATGTACATAACGTCAGAAGTCAAAGTGGAAGAGAAAGAGGTAAAATGCCCGTTCAAAGTGGAGTGGAATTTTACGTACTTTGAACGGGAATTTTAATATTGACAGTTCATACGTAACAGTCGTGAGGTACACACGTTGGAAATTAATAACGAAAATATATTCAATTGAACAACGCGTATTTATAATTAAAACCTTTCACACAATTCTATTATCAATTACATTAACATTAAGAAAATTCCGTGAAAGTCTCGGAAAGGAATATTGTACCATCAAAGCCTACAATTTACCGGATTATCAAAAAATTTGAAGAAAGAAGGGATGTGGCAAATAAGCCAAAGTGTGTGCAACAACGTACGTACAGTCACCACCAGAAAATATTGCTGCTGTACGTTAAAATGTACGAGCTAATCCAACGACATCAATCGGAAACCGTGTGCAAGAACTTGGACCTTTTTTAGACCAGAATTGTATGCCAATGGTTTGGTGAACAGAACATGTGGTACCAACAGAACGGTTTCACATGCCATATTGCTAGGGAAACCATGGAATTGCTAGGAGAAATGTTTCGAAATCTGTTGATGTGGACGGTCACCCGATTTAACTACCCCCACTTCATTTTATGGGGTTATAAATACTTTATATGGAAAAATATAACATTGTAACATAACAGATACCATAGGACTGTTGCTGGCTTTTTAAGTCACATGAAACAAAATGGCCAGTAGATGTAATTGACGGTGTAAGCGGCCGGCTATTTACACGATAACTGTAGATGCCATTTTCATTCGAGACTCATTATGAGCTGATTACTCCTTTGCCCTGTGCACATTTATATAACAAGTTACTAACTTTGTGTATAAACGATGCGACCGCGGTGCGAGTAGCTAATCATTACAATTAGAATTGACACAAACATCACTGATTACTGATTAGGTAGGATTACATAAGTCTTTATTCAATTCCTTGAACTAGGATAACATGTTGTTCCTCTTATGCAGGGATGCACACGTAAAATAATTTTAGGGGTAAGCAAATATATTTTGAAATTGTTCCTGGGTTTCATTTTGCTTTTCCATTGTTTTTTAAGCCATAAAATGGAAAAGCAAAAAAATAATTTTATGATCTATTTTATATTTTCTATATTCCCGTCAAATTCGCACGGCGGTTTTATTTTTAAGACCTTCTTGCGGTTGTCTCTAATTCTTGCGGTTCTCATGTTAATTTTAATGAATTTCATTTTTATATGGGGGTATTAGAAACCCCTATGTGTTAGGCGCTGTGCACCCCTGCTTATGTATCACCTTGTGAGAATTGCGAAGGAAATTCGAGGTAATTTCTCTTACTTGGAGCTTTGAATGGCCTGACAATTATAAAACATTGTACGCATTAATTTCTATAACTCATGAATTGATATTCGGATATAAAATAGATGGAATTCTTTAAATATTTTCCATTTTTCAAAACTATTGATAAAACATAAATATATTTCATTCATATGTAAATTTCATTCTATAAGCGTGAATAATCAAATCTACGAATGCCAAACCCACGAATGTGAAGGGAAAATTGTACTTACAAATTTAAAGAAAATCGAATTCTATTTATTAATATTTTTGTGAAATTAAACTTTCTAAAACGTAGCAGAAAATTTATAAGCAATTAAGAGAAAAAAGTTCTTCTAAACAATTTTTACTTCCACTACGAATATGTTTATGATAAACAAGATTTATCAAAATCGATATATCTTTAATCAATATATTTAAAAATTAACTGAAAATGGCCCAATACCATATTTGATGACCACCGAAGTCATGTGTAGTGTTTTTTTGCCCCCGTGTAATTAACTCGAATTAACTGTAGTAACATTTTAATTTTCAATATCATCCTCCCCAATTTGTTTGCAAGCTGAATAACTAAATAATAATAAAAGATCATAAATAGCCGCACATCATGAAGAAATTGTAATAATATATTTTTGGTAAAAACATTAATTTATTTATTATTAAGATTAACGCAATTTCTAGATAATCGATCAATTGCCTTTACGTAATTGTACAAGTAGTTGTTAGTAAATGGTTGACATAATTACATAATTGCCATTAAATTTAGATAAGTACAAAACAAACTACTAAATATCTATTAAATATCGAGTAATTGATTATTGAAGTACAAACAAAAATCCATGATAAATATAGTAATTACTAATTATATAGCTATGTACGTACATGCATGTAATGATAAGAGATCCAAAGCTGGATAGGTTAACAAAATTAATTTGTATCACATGATTTAAAGAAAGGGGTTTTTTCGGTGAAAAGGAACTTTACCAGAAAATGTTGAGAATCTGAAGTTGTGTACTGAATCTAAACAATTTAGAAAAAAACTAAGATCAGATACGCATCAATGGATTTAATCGGTACTCATTTAACCCGAATTGACTCAGAACTTTTTTTTCGAACTTTTTGATTTTAACTACATAGATGTTAACAATGTCCCATCTAGCCCATGCACATTTTACGCGAAAACAGACGTTGACTTAGGTGTTGCCATATGGCAAAACGGAGTCAATTCGGGTTAAATATATACAACGTTGATTTGAAATACTAACTTTCGGCAAGATATTTTTTATTTACGTGAACTCAACGTCTGCTTTGAAAACATGTAAGTTCTATGTTCTATCCCAATATTAACATTCTTTTATCATATTCATACTCTATTTTGAAAGCGAGAACTTAGGGCATCTACAAAACTGTTACATTACTATAGGTATTGGTTGCAATTAACTGATAATTTTTTGGTAAGAAATGAAATAGTGCTAGTAACAAGTTCACAATTTCTGACTCTATATAAAATCTGTTAAATTACATGCAGTGAAAGCGAAGCTTAATAATAAGAGGTTAGTTTAAATTTGTCGTTCACATTATCATATTAATATACTCGTATCCATATATATATACTTGATTTCATAAAGGTTATTCCTGTATCCCAGTGATTTTCAAAGTTTTATTCTCGAGCGGAGTCGGAAATATTTAATGGGAACTTTTGTATAATAATATTTATACAAAAATACAATGTAGTACTAAAGGTGTTCAAGTGGCCGCTTTGTGGAAGTCCTAATACTCATTTTTTGACCAAAATTGTGTTAATATTAAATGTTTGGTTTTTTTTATAAAATGCGCATATCGTATAAAATAGAAAATTATTTCAATATTCAAATAGTTTAGTGATGGCATAGAAAATGTTTCATTTTGTTACAACCAAGCTGTCTGCCAGATAAAATAGTATTAGTGAAATTGAAGATCGATACAACATCCACATACGTTGCGATTAATAGCAACAAAACCCCAGAAACAGTGAACTTATCCAATTATCCATCCGTCCGTCATTCAGAATAACTAGCAGTTAAAATCATTATAATCCATGAACTTATTACTTCTTGGGGTTATGCGGTGTATTCCTTTATCTTTATAGATAATACTGTTGTAGTTGTTTCCGACCCATCGGTAACTCCTAAAACTTATATTGTAGCGATGTATTTCAATCAACACTTTTGGTTCGTTTATTTTAACTTATCAGAAAATAGATGTTCAATCCAATCCAATGTTATATTTAAGGCTTCGCAATGATAAAATATATATAATAAAGTTCTAAACCATATTACACACTTTGAATTGAAAGTGAACGTTTCGTTCGATTGAATGACTCTATTTTTTTATTCACTCATCTGAAAAGATTCAAAAGAACTAGTTCTTCGAGATGAACGAAAATTCCCACCTCTAGTGTACGCACATATGGCCGTACAGAAGGACTATTTTGACACTATACATATACTTGCGGATTATCAGCACGACCTCCCGATTTTCATCGAGGGACGATATCAATCTGCAAGCTTGATACCCCTTAGCATTAACCCGAAGGTTAATTACTCACACATTACACACGCATACATTACTCATTAAGACATTAGACATATACTCATGAGGAGACGTTTGGCGGCCTCTGCTCATAATATACTCTTCTCATACTTTGCTATATAATCAAAGCAATTGGTATAATTAAGGTCTATCACCACCTAAAATCGACACTTCACTATCTTGAAAACTATATATTTCCCGGTAGCTCTCAAACAAATTGTTATTATATTTATCGTTATTTTCGTAGTGTGTTCGATCAATCACATCACTTGCATATTGCTTTGTTTTTGGTGTATTATTTTAATCTTCTCCATATATCAGATCGGGGACTTTACCATCATATTATCTAATTTCTATGAATAATAAGTACATGTATGCTCTACATTTAATTTCATTTGACCATAAATTGAATTTAATCTTTTCTGTAAAGTACACTGCACGACAATACTTTAAATCGGTTATGTTCTTATGTTCTTCGTTGCAACTTACTTGAGAGCAAAATTTCTGGAAAAATATATCTCAATTTGTGTAAACATACATTTATACACCAAACAACATTTGCTGGGGATTCCGTTATACAACACACGTATATGTATTTTAGTATCTTTCTGGTTTCATTTCCAATTTTATTATCTTTATCAATTTTTCTAGGAACCGTCGTTTGATTTATTTTTTATAAAAGATGAAATATAATATCAAAAACTGAATAACTTCTGCAAAACATAATTAAGCAAGCAATTATAAATTACTTTATAATTAATGTGAAATCGGAGCAGTGAAATTAAATATTGTAGTGCAAATAATTAAATTATTACTTGGGTAAAATATTTTACGTGAAACTCCGCGTCGTTAATATATACTTTTCAATTATTGGCATGTTCCTAATCAAAATTCAATATGTTACAAGTACCTGTTGAGATTGACCTTACCTTCAAATACAAATTCAAACTTACAAGGAAGGTACTTCCGGTGTCCGCCTCCGATAATTTCTGGATATATTATAGTTCTTGAAAAAATAAGAGATACATATTTTTTTTAGCGGCCCATATTAATGTTGAAGGGGTGAAATCCACCCACGAAGTTGGGGGTGCAAAGTGGTAAATATGCTGTTTAGCATAGAAACAGTGCACCTATCGACACGAAATAAAAAGCAGAATGTTTGTTATGTCGAACAATGAAGATTACATATTGTACTTTTCATGTACTCCCCCACATGGGGGGTAAGCCACCCCTTAATGTAATTAACATTTTCCTCTTTTCAATCTCACTTATCGAATTATCATCCGATTTTAACGAAACAAATTTTAAATTTTATTGTGTTTAAAAATCTCTAGTTGACCATTTTTTTGGTTTTTCCCTAAACGAAGAATTAGGGGTGAACTACCCCCCAAAGTGAAATTTCTGTTTCTTGCAGCTAAAATAGTTCAAGATGGCGTCCAATGTTAAAGTGATGTATGGAGGAGTTGTTCATTGGGTCAAGCTGGACCTAGGAAAAATGTTAAAAAATATAAGATAGGTGACGCTGCCAAAAATTTTTCGACTTAAGTTCAAAAGTGTGGCAAAAAGGCGTTTAATATGAAAATGGTGTACAACAAAGTTAATCAGCATGCAAAAGTGCATCTTAGAAAAACATACAGTAGGTGACGCTGAGTGTCCAAAAATTGAACTTTGTCAAAAATTTCGCTTAGGTTTCATTGGATCGGAAAGCGATGTACTACAAAGTTGTTGCGTACGTCATTGCCATGTTGCAACGGACAGAAATTTTTGTTTGGGAGGAAAGTGTTAACCGAAAATTTGCCCAAGAGGTTGCAATTTGCATAGCAATCGATTGGCGTTGGAATTTCTTCGCTACCGCCTTTGATAAAAGTCGATTTTTCGAACAAAAAAAAGGACGTACTCCCCCCTGTTATTTTTTAATTTTTTGGGACATTTTGGCCTTTCCTCACCGATTGCCGAAAATCTTGTTCGGCAGCAAAAAAACTTTTGTTCTATGAAAGTTGCGTAGATAGTTGGTCTATAGGACAAAATTAAAAAACTTGGAAAAAATTAACCCTTTCACGCCTTTTAGCCTGAAATTGGATTTTTTAGGAAACCGTCTCCAGCGGAGGGGAGGAGAGGAAATTTGAAAGTGTTACATTTTTCTTGGATAGAGAATGGAAATACCTATCGGGCGATACTAAATATTAGGGGGGCGTTCATACAAAAAAATATTTAAAAAAAAAAAAAATTTTAATTTAAAATTTTTTTTGTCGCCGATTTTTCAGTCACAAAAGACCCTTTAAAACTCAATTAAAGTGGAAAAATTTCTCACTGTGAATCGATTTTTCTCACTGTGCGGCGCGTGATACGTTAAATTTCATATTTTTTTCTGAAAGCTGTGAGTTTTCCCATAAAATATGTCATTTTCACGATGTGCATATTTTTGTTTAAATACAATTAAATAAAATGTAAACTCTCTGCAACTTTTATTTTTGAGCTTTTCTCGGAAGTTGATACAGTTTTGATACATACTTCAAAAAAATTAATAAAAAAGTTGAAAAATAAAAAATTTCAAAACTTCAAAAAATCATAACTTCAAAATCACTACATATTTTCAAGAAAATTTGTTTATGATATAGACAACATATTCACAAATTAAGAATGATTTTATTTGGTGGAATGACACATACATACAGTATATATAAACAGCTGTAGTTTTATCAATCTAATTTTAAAAATTTGTTCAATTTTATGTCGAATACGAATACAATTATTTTGTTCCGATATTGACAACCGCTGCCTCTATATTAAAAACCGGAACAGTTGAGTTTCAACTTCACGGAGCCCAAAGGGATCCACGAAGTACACTTTGGGAACCACTGTGTATCCTATTAGATGTGCCGGTAATAATATGTTTCACTGTTATGTTTAATCTATATTGGATGTTATCATTCTTTATAGTAGTAGTACCTCGTTATGAAAAGCATCATTAACACTATAATACTATGCACAAGTTCAGGATAAATTGATAAACCCGTAAGAAATTGTATGGTGGAATATTAGTGATCATTAGTATTAACTATATGGTATAAGATACTGTTAACAAAATGAACTGTAAAGAGAGAGTATACTTAAAAATAAAAAGGCATCTGGCTATGTTGAATAGGAATATGTTGTAAAGTTACAATAGAGATTTTTGTATGATAAAAAAAAATTATTTGGTGGCCATTAATTTGCAACGAGACTGTACTACTAAATAATGATTTCAAAGAAAATGTGTAATAAAATTCCTTTTGGCACCAGTTCATCATCTGAATGTCGCGTCGGTTGTTATTAATACACAATTCAAAAATGCACCCAATGTCGCTTTCGTTTTTAGATGTTAATCTGAATACTGAATTACTTTTGTTTTCATTTTCAAGAGAATAGTGATGAGAAATATGTGTAAATTCTGATCGATGTGACCAAGTGACAGTGTGGCTCTATTATTATATTAGAAATCGATGTTAATTCAATTGCTACAGAAACATACGCCCGGAACACCCGCTATCTACGTTACACAATACCGTCACGAACAACGACAAATAGATTGGATCAAATAATAATAAAATGAATAAAATAGTGTATTATTGTAAGAGATTCGGACTTTTGATTCAATTAAAAATATATTTAATTAAGTTGTAAAAAATAATTGATATTGTTCCCATAATAATCACAATAAAGAAGGTCAGTCATCAGTCAAACCATTTAATTTTCGGTTTAAATAATAATTTTGTCTGATTATTATTTTGCTTTTATTGTTACACATTCTTTCTTTAACTTGAACTATTTTGCAAAAATATTAGGATTCCGGGTATATTAAACCAAAGACATATGAGTCTTTAGCAAATGAATTAATTCTAGTAGTTAAATCGAAAAGAAAAACAGCACGCATTTTATGGGCACTTACATTACTGGTAATCGCTGAACAGAAATTCTGTTGGCCAGACACAGTATTCCTTGCAAAGATATTAAAATTGATTAAAAGTGTCAGTTCACGAATGTCATATCTTCCCTTAATCACAGAATGATGTAATGTGATGACATTATAGTCGACATCGTGGAGATATCTTTGGGATGAATTTTGTCACTCATATTCGATACATCTGGAAGACATCTGGAATTCAGCAATTGCTAGTTTTTATGCATTCGACCCATAGTCCGAAGCAATGGTCTACGAGAGACCGTTATACCGGTGAAGTTTTCGGAATATCTCGAGAACTGTGCATCAAATCAAAAAAAGGTCAAAATAAGATGTGTTAGACTCTGGGGGGCTCATTCTCACTCACTCATTCTCAACATTGAAATCTTTGAACCCCCATTCTTTTTTTTGGTTATACGTAGGTTTTGTTCAAAACTTTTTTAGTAGCATAGAATACGTATCTCCAATAAAAAATGGGAGTTCCCATTGAAAATCCCCAGGTGGTGGGGTGGGGGGTCGAGTTAGGCAGCATTGATTCCCCAGTTCTCCAGAGACTAACAAATTTCATTTTGAATTTTGGCAAAGGCCCAAGAGGCCGCAGATAGAAACATTGCCCGAGAAACATACCGGCTGGCGCGAAAACTAGCAAACAGGACTTTCACAGAAAATCGTCCTGTACGAGCGGCTGATGGGAGTTTAATTACAATGGATAATGAACAAACTGATAGATGGACTGAGGACTCTCATCTACTCAATGAACCTCTAGAAGATGTAGCTAGAAGACCAATTGGCCACTCCACTGGAATTAGAAGGCTTAACGAAGGTATTCCGAGCTGTACAGAAATAAAAGCCGCAATCTGACAATTAAAAAACGGAAAAGCTCCGGGTGCGGATAATATACCGGCGGAACTGCTAAAGGTAGACATTGAAATCAGTTCGAGAATTCTAATTCCAATAGTGAGCGAAGTTTGGCAATGTAACGTTATCCCTAATGCTTGGACGAATGCCATGTTATTAAACTGCCTAAGAAGGGCGACCTTAGCTTTTGCGGAAATAAAATGATATCTATTATCGTCCACTATTATCCAGCAGCTATGGAATACCTGAAAAGCTCTTGAATATTATTCGTGGGATATATAAGGAAGCCAAATGCAGGATAATTCGCAGAGGAAAGCCTGGACAGTGGTTAACTGTCCGTTCTGGCGTGAAACAAGGATGGTTTCTTTCACCTCTGCTATTTCTACTTGTACTCGACTGGGATATGAAAAACAGCCAGTGGTATACAATGGACAATCGGAGCCCGCCTTGGAGACCTCTGTTTTGCCGATGATATCTGCCTTCTATCACATTCAAGAGAAGATATGCAGAAGAAATTACCTCTACTTGTAAAGTATGCTTTACAAGTTGGACTAAAGATCTGGAAAGACAAAACTTCTTCGAATTGGCACAATAACGCCTTTCCTTCTCTCTAAATGGCGTACAAATTAAAGTAGAGAGCTTCCAATATCTCGGCAGCTGCATTACAAGAGACGGTGGAGCCGATGCAGATGTACAAAATAGAATTAAAATGGTTCGGCAAGCTTTTGGTATGCCGAACAACGTCTGGCGATCTTCACAGATATCAAGAAATTTAAAAATTTTAATATTTAAGACAAACTGCCTGTCTGTCTTGCTATATGGCTGCGAAACTTGGAAAACGACAAATACCATCCTGTCTACCCTTCAAGTATTCGTTAATAGATGTCTGAGACAAATTTGTAATATATTTTACC
The DNA here is from genome assembly GCA_027564815.1 of Symmerus nobilis. Classification (NCBI taxonomy): domain Eukaryota; kingdom Metazoa; phylum Arthropoda; class Insecta; order Diptera; family Mycetophilidae; genus Symmerus; species Symmerus nobilis. The sequence goes on along the minus strand of JANTOP010031970.1, from coordinate 1,897 downwards.
CGTGTGTCGTCTGAAATGAAGATTTTATAAAGATAACCGGCGTTGAAATCTAGATGTCCAAGAGACGGAAGTGGAATTGGATTGAACATACTCTGCGACGACCGAAGACAAACAAACCCTGAACGGCGCTCGATTGGAACCCGCAGGGCAGTCGTAGAAGAGGACGACCCAAAACCACATGGCGCCGAATTGTCATCGAAGAAGCCAAAGCAGAAGGAAAGTCGTGGAGCGAGGTGAAGCCTTTGGCAAAATACGATTAAGATGGCGATACCTTGTTGATGCCGTGTGTTCCCGCGAGGGATAACAAGACGATATGATGATGATGATGATGATGACGATGACGGCACAAAAAAGAACAACAATTCCGGCAAAAATACAGATGGAGAGAAGGATTAACTTTTTCATAATAATTTTTAACCTTTCCAGTATAAATTCTGGAAGCAGACATTATCGTCCTCAAACGACCCATGTCCAAATTTCAGACAAATTTATCTAACAGTTTTTGTTTATTTTTTTTTTTTTTTAAATATGAAAAAGGAGCCTTGTCGATTAGTCACTCGATCCTATATTGTTTTTGGTAAGGAAAACAATTTGAAGTTGTATGCAGTTTATAAGAACCATGCAACTTCGTATACATAAAAAATACAACTGATAAGCACATTCCTCTATAAATTGATTTTCTTCAATCTCGATGACGAATTGTTAACGATGGTTAATAAAGTTCAATCTATTTCTGTTGCGGTGTGCGGTGCTGGACCATAAAACATATATTGAAACTATAAAAAATGATTTGTTATATTTTGAAAATAATCACACACCGACACTTCACCTCCCATTGAAAATTATACGTCTCGTCGTGTTAATTTAATATGGAACGACTCTCATAAATCATATTAATTATTCCTTCTGCTTGAAATAAAATTGATTACCTAAAAATCCTGTCTATCGTAAAATGTACCCACAACCAGCCAGACACGACGCAAATGAAATTCATCTCTATACTGTCCCCACCGTCTATATATTACTATTTAACGGTGGAGTAGAATTAGAAAAAATATCATCAAATGATTCGATGAACAACTGCAGTGAACAAACCCCACAGTCGGCGGCAAGTTGTCTCCCATTGATTTTGTGTGTTTTTATGTGTGAAAAGTAAATAATAAATAAAAAAAAATTATTGTAAATAATCTAGGCTCTGATTTCATAGATGATTCATATTTATCAACTGAACGTTTCATTTTCTTTCAAGCGATTTAAAATTTAAATAATATTTGATAATAAATTTTAATTGATAATTATCATTTAAGAAACTTTATTGACATTTTTTAAGATTAAATAAAATCACTACTAATCCAATCAATTTGTAGTTTTGTCTTGCAAAAGGTCAGGGAAGCGAGCTTATCTCAGCAAAATTATCAGATTTCAAAAAGCACTTACGATCCTATCCAGCTACCCTGTCGCTATATATTGTGTGGTGGTCTGAACTCAAAATATAGATATGCGTGAGAGGAACTGCGTTAAACAAATAAAGCTAGTCGAATCCTATTTAATGAAATGTGTACTAAGAACTTACGTATTGAATTCCCTCCTACTCCGACTTATTACCCAAATCAATTCGTCAACATCAGTGCCGGTCTTGGCCTTCTTGGCGCCCTCTGGCAGAGTAGTTTAGGGCTGGGAGTATGATCGAATCCTGTCGAGTCGAGTCGATAAAAACACATAGCAAAAAAAATTTCGCAGATAAAAATATGTATGAATTTTTGTCAAGTCGAGTCGATACGACTCCATCATACTCCCAGCCCAGCTGTGGGATTTTGCTAACAAGGAAGGTACTTCCGGTGTCCGGCTCCGATTTCGATAATTTTTGGATATGTTATAGTTCTTGAAAAAATAAGAG
>JANTOP010031959.1:0-11624 GCA_027564815.1 Symmerus nobilis | reverse complement strand
TGACGAAAAATCGATTTTTTCAAACTTTAGGGCTCGTGAGCGAGTTCTAAAATTTCGTCAATCGTCACGAAACTTTGCATTTTGTAGTTTTGTAGCTAATCGAACATTTTTATCCTATGAGAACTAGAAAAAAAGGACTTTTCTATTTCGCGGCCACCCTAGTATATATATTAAAATTTTATTTTTTCATTTAGTCTTTATTTGAATCATCATTCATATAAATCGTCATCATATCCATATTTTTTTCTATCTCTATAATTTCGCTTCGTTATCTCTACCTTGATTGGGAATAATTTAAAATTAATTTCAGCTAAAACTATTAATTAATGTAGAATTAATTAAAATTATTGTTATTCATACATGTTTTTCTTATCTAATTATGTTTTTCTTATGCTATTTAAACTATTTGTTATTATAAAATTAAAAAATAATACCCAATCATTCGTTTGAAAATAGAATCTCGGATTTAACAACTCCAAAAAATATTAGGACAGTTCATAGTATGAAATAGTTAGAGTATCGTACACGTTTTTATACATTTATAGTATACATATATTAAATAAGAGTCAAGAACACACTTTATACTTTTTATTATCAGGATAGTATCAGCATATAATTTGCTAAAGTCAAGTTCATAGTATTTCATGTTTAACAACTTAATGTACATTAGGGTGTATCGATAGCTATGCAACAGCAAAACAACTATCCGATTAGAATGCAACAGTATTTTTATGACCATTTCGTAATGGATGGAATTAACGTTTATGCATTTTGAGTTTGAGAATTTGTTTTTAAGTTTAATACTAAATGAAATTACTATTAAAGTGCAGGAAAGATAGTAGGTACAAATATTTTATTTTAGATAACTGTTCTATCGATTGGGAAAAAAATTTGGGAGACATTTTTAATTCTTCAGGTATGTTAATCTGGCCTTATTTTCAAACTTGTTTTATTATTTGTAAAATTCATTTCATTTACATTGCAAAATTACTGTCAAATTTGGAAATCGATCTAAAAGAGATGAAATAGTATAAGATCGAAAATTTAACTATTATATATAAAATGTGCTGAATATTAAATATGTCCGCGGGGGTAGCAGAAGAGGGCTGTAAAAATAATTTTTTTCGAAATGTTCAAGAACCGATTAGTTCATAAAATGCTATTGCATTCCAATATGAGGAAACGTCTAATTCGATACACCCTAATGTACATATTCCTGGGTTGTTCATATTAACCCTTAAATGCCTAATCTCGCCGATTTGGGAGAAAAAAATTAATTGTATGTGCTTTAGGATGTAAAGTACAAACCCCTTGTTTTTGTACTATACCCTACCCATAACACATGTTTACCACAAATGAATTGCGAAATAGTAGCGTAATCTTTAAACATAATAATAAATTGAAGGGGAACTAGTTTTAAAGTAATAAATATGTATCTATAATAATGTATTAGTTTTTTTCAAATATTTGAATTTTAATAATATGAAAGAAATTATTACTTATAATTTATAAATACAAAAAATGTAATACCTTCAAAAATAACTATATTAAAATCTCTTGAATTGTGTTAGAAGTTAATTATGAGTCAAAGCGGCATATCTAATCGGGTATCCCTCTATCGTACCGCGGAGGAATTCGGCTTTTTACATTCGGCCTCGATATTTGTCTCAAATATTTAAGTTGCTCAAGTTGCTACTTAATTATTGTAAAGGGCTGCATCACTATATTAGCGGAGATGAGATGTACAATTCGATTATCTCTCCAACATAGTGATGTTATATAAATTATATAAATAACCATAAAATACTCCTGGCTAGATTCTCGTTCGAGTTTATTTACTTTCTCATTGGGAAGTTTACATTTGAAGGGGCACAGGGGTACAGGGGGAACAGGGGTACAGGGGTACAGGGGGAACAGGGGCACAGGGGAATGACGGAATGTCACAAAATATCGAAAATTGAGTTGAAATTGTCACTTAGTAGACAAATTTCGACATTTATTATAATCACATCTCCTCGGAAAAAATATGGCACAGTCAGCTGATAGCCGCGTGTAAAGTACGAGGTACAAACAAAAATTACGATGTAAAAACAAGGAATTCCAAAGTTTAAAATCGATTTTACTCGTAATTAATATTTTGTGACAATTCCGTCTTCTTGCCATGTAGTCTTCATTTGTTATCCCGATACGCCTGATAGTTTCCACAGAAAATAACTATACTCAAAGTACGCATGTACAATACTAAAGCTACTGTTGTATTGTATTATATAGTAGTTATCGAGTAAAACGAAATTTTGAAAAAACGGTATTTCGCGTACTAATCTCCCTACAATATTTGCGGATGGTGGAAAATCTGATTCGTCCTGATTATGGATTTGAGGTGATCCACTGTAAATTTCGAGTTATGCGAGTTATTTCGATAAGCGATGCCCAAGGTATCACACAAATGAAGAATCCAAACCCCCGTTTCTTGGGTTTATTTGGCATATATTGCTTCATGTAAAGTCTCATTTTAAATGAACACATTTGTGCATCAACACACAATCTGGGTATACTTCCAAGTCTCAATTGACGCGTATAACATATGTTTTGCGACAAATTTATATCACGGCCTACCATGATTAGACGAGATTTAACTACTTGTCCAATTTTGCATATTGTACGTAATACAATGGTCGGTCAGTTACAACATAATTTCAAACATCGTGTTGGTTAAAATGGAGTCGAAATTTAAAATTCGTAAATGCATCTACAACCTGGTTGTAACGATGGCGGAAAGTGATATCGTGAAGTCAAATCTACCGGGTCATTTTAGATTTTAGATAGAAAATATTGTTCCTTTGGCGTATAAACAAAAAAGTGGTAGACCAAGGGTTTTGAGCACTCGAGAAATACAAAAATAGGTAAAGTGTACGGTGGATCGCATTGGAATGTCATCTCGCAAAATGGGACGAAATTTTGCATCGAATTCTGAAGAATTATGTGAATTATCTAAAACGAAAGAAATCACCGAAATATAGTGACAAACAACTGGAGAAAATTCGAAAATATTGCCGTACATTGCGGCTTAATCATTTTAAAGGAAGAAAGGTCTTGATGACGAAATATACCTTACTTTCACCAACTCGTCTATGAGCATAAATAACGGATTTCATTCTGCCATATTGCTGACACTCCCAACGATTTTTAATACAAAGGCATTTCAAAATTCGAGCTCAAAATATTGGTATGGTGTGCCATCTCATCAGCCGGTAAGTGAACAGGTTCGAAAAAAAAATTGGACCCAGGTTTTTATAATACGTAATTTACAAAGTTTACAAATTGTTAGATTTTCTATTTAATTAGAATTCATGCATTACCTTCAGTGATGTTTAATCATTTGTTCAATAAAGATTCTATTTTGAAAAATACACAAGCAATTGGCATTCATAAGTTGAAATATTAAAGTTGCAAAAGTTGTCGAAATGCTTGAAATTAAAATACGTTATCGTGAACTCGCATAAGTGTATTTAAATTGTGAAAAAGATATCGAAAAATTCACCGCAATCATTAATTCAAAGTACAACTTACAGAAAAATGAAGTTGAGAAGCAGAAAATAAGTCGTTTTCTACGATCATTAAAATATACGATAAAGAAACATAGCTATATTAAAAAGGATCTTCTTGCCGATCGTTGGTTAGACAACCATTTAATTCTCCATATAAGCCAAGAAAATTTAAATAGTTCGAACGAACCGTCGACATCTGACAAGGGTGAACGACCTTCAAAGTCGTATGAAATGTCTTCCGACCGAACAAAGAGAAGACGCTGTCTGCAACTTCGGAAAATAGTTTCCCAAACTGAACTCAGTCCTGCAGTGGAGAGTAGTCTTCATTCAGTTAAAAAGAAAAAGGCAGTTCTATTTAAAAAAAAGTCTTGGAAGCAAGTCCAAGAACGAAGCAAAGGATTTCCAAAATATTTGACCAAAACGATACGAGTAGAATCACAAAATTAACATCAGACGAAGAACTTGCTCATCATGTGAACATAAGGTTGTCCAAACATTAATATTGTCTGATGCACATGAAGCACAAATCATTGAATACAGATATCTATCCTCCATATTACAAAATTTTAGAAGCTAAGAAAAAATGTTATCCTACAATGGATTCAATAAAAGTCACAGATATTGGAGTTGACATAAAATTACAAGCTTTGTTAGATTATACAGCAGCTAGAATTATAGAGTCCATTCTACCACATACAGACTATAGTGAGCTTGAATTAATCACCAAATGGGGTTTAGATGGAGCATCTGGTCAAAGCATGTACAAACAACTGTTTCAATATGGCTCTCGTAATTTAACAGATGAAAGCATATTAATGACATCACTGGTACCACTTATATTGAAAATTTCTGCTTTGACAATGTGGCAAAATTCCCAACCTTTGACGATAAAATTCGAGTTTATTAAAGAAACCACAAAAACAACCAAAGAACTATATAAATATATTGACGATCGGATAATTAAATTAACACCAACTACAATTGAAATTGATGACAGGACTTTCATAGTACATCATTTGTGATTTATGAAACTGCATCTAACTACGCTGGATGGGAAATCTGTGAACGCATTAACAGAGACCTCATCCGCAACTTGTAATATATGTGGATTAAAACCTAAAGAAAGAAATAGCCTTCCGAAGATGCAAAAGATGACCTGCAACGTTGAAAATTATTCATATGGACTTTCATCGCTTCATTTATGGTTTATGGTGACTGCCATATAAGGCTGAGTTGAGGAAAATAAAAGGCGAATTCAGAAGGAGTTTAAAATTCGAACTGGATTGCTAGTAGATTTTGTTAAGCAAGCATCAGGAATCACAAATGACGACAATACTGCTCGTCGATTTTTCAAAGATCCTACATTGACTGCCGAAATAACTGAACTGGATGAACATTTAATACGACGATTTGGCGTGATACTAAAGACTATATGCTGCAAGAGAACTATTGATATTATCAAATTTGAAGAGTATGCGGCCGAAACAACAGTTCTCTACGTTAAGGGGTCTGACCACCCTGGGATTTTCAAGATAACGAAATTTTTTTTTTGGGTACATATATTGTTTATACTTTTAAGAATATTTTAAGCGTTTAACCGTTTCAAAATTCAAATTATTTCCGGAGTTATAGCAATTAGAACTGAGCGCGGCAGAGAGAGGCACGAAAAAGTTTATTCGAAAGAAATACAGTTGAGAAGAAGTAAGTTTCACCCCATATTAGTTAACAGATTACCAAGGAGTCGGAAGACATCGAGGCTTCAATAGAAGACCTCATGTACGCTCCAGGAATCGCTTATTGGAGGTAATAAAAGAATATTCAGTTTTAAAACACTGAAAAAGGATATTTTTAATTGGATGCCGTGGTAATTTTTTATAAATTTTTAAACCTTCAAATTTTCGTAAAAATAAGATTTTTTTTTCAAACAGTTTTCATTTGCTCAAAAAAATAAAAAATAAAAAGATCCTATGCTACATCCAAGCTATTATCTTTCTAAATAAGGAAATAATTTTTTTTTTCAGATGACCCCTGATAGAGAGAAAATGTCCACCATCCACAGGAATTTTAAAATTAGGGTCTAACTTGACGGCTCGTATCTCCGCCATTTTTAAATATTTTTTTTCGTTTTTGTTTCAAATTGTGGATAAAACTACAATGTATTTAAATAAAATGATAATTATTGTGTATACTTAATAACTACGTGAAAAACAATTTTTATTATTATACCCATTTTTCCGAGCGCCAGGATGGTCAGACCCCTTAAATTATATAGTTGGTATTACATGCCTCCTTCAGTACATAAGGTATTACTACACGGCGGCGGCGACTTCCCGTGTTTACAAAATTTTAGGATTTCATAAGGACACCACAATGAACATATTATAATTGCCAAAATGGTGATTTTTGATGGACTAATTTGACCAGGATTTGTGTAAGAATTTAATACAAAAACATTTGATGATTCGCCAAGTTTGAACTTTACCCGACCTTTTGTATGACAAAACTACCCGTTGATTGGACTATTAAGACAATTTCTAGAGATATTTAAAACGTAATGAACGATTCATTCATTCATTCATAAATTCATAATTTATTAAAATCTCAATGAGAGGCTCAATAGCAAAACCACGAATTCCTTTTCTAATACCCCTCCTAAATTGACCCCTCCTCTAATACTCCTTCTAAATTGACCATTCAATCCTTTCAAGTTTAGGAAATCTTTTATCTACGAAAGCTATGGTCACGGGCTTATAATAAAATAAATTGTGAATGATAAATGTGTCAAACGCTTTGCTGAAATTATTAGCTGGTTGATCCATTTTAAAATTTATAGGACCTTAAGACTTTTTCGTCACATTGTGGGTTTTGCAATAGCCCATATCTCTGCAGGATTCGTAATATCAGGGCTGAGCTGGGAGTATGATCGAGTCGTGTCGAGTCCATTTGATAAAAATTCATACGTATTCTTATCCATACGCAGTTGGTTTACAATGAGTCTTTTATCGACTCGATCATACTGGGAGTATGTCCCAGCCTCAGTAAAATTGATTAAAAATAAAATCTTCAGTTCAGACATCTAGACATCCAGGTATATTAAATAAATTAGTTAGTGGTTTGTATATCACAATAGTACTAGTATATTCCGTCAGTACAAGCACAACTACTGTCAGTTTGTGGTCACAAGAACGTACCCAACCTATTCTATTAGCATAAAAATCTTGACATACATTCAGATTCAGATTCAGTAAAAAATATTCATTCCACATTTCGAATATTTCCATACCGTTTATAAATTATTCATAAATATATTAAAAAATGTAATTTAATAATTAAAAATTATAATTTGTAGTAATTTATTAGTTCGAACGAAAATAGGGGCGGAAAATAAGTGTTTTAGATGGCGAAAGTTTAAAAATTACAGAAAAGGGTTTTTACTTACCATTGTTGAAATCCTCACTATCAACGGAATCACTTTTAAGTATTTTATTCATTGTTTTGTAAAATATGTAAATAATTAAATATTAATAACTTGATAATTGAGAGAGATAATTGCAATTCCAATTTTATAGACTGACGATTTATTAATGATTAAATTAAATTAGGTTAGCGCACAAAAAGTTAATGGTCATTTATACGTAGCTCCTAAAAATTCGATCTATGTATGAATTTATAAAATTACTCCATTTACTATAACTTATTTTTTAAATGAAATTAAAATTAATATCATTATGAATAATATTGCTTAAAATAAACAATGTAAGTCCAAATTCTAATTTGGTCCTTTAATTTAAAGTTGTATATATATATGGTTCAAATGACACTAGTTTTGCAATTAATGACTATATAAGCGCCTGCAGATTTTTTCTTATATTTTCTACAAAAAAAAACCTTAATATACGTTTTACGACCGATAGGCAATGTTAAACTAAATTTATAATTCTAATATTTATAAAATTAAATTTTTTCTACTCTTTACTGCTACTTAAAAGAGTAGAAAGGTATAAGTATTTCTTTGAATTTATAATAATAGGTTTGCCGATAAGAAAATTGCGTGGATAATATAACAACAATTTATACGATATATACGAATACCTAAACAGCTTTATAAGGTAAATTGTTACAATTTCCAGTTAGAATACAAACAGCTTTGTAAGTTAATTTCAATTAAAGTTTCCCTTCATTTATTTTCGCAAGGAATAATACCCCATATTGATTAATTAGTAGCTTAGGCACGCCGCTTGATAGCGTACTATAGTGGGCGCAAATATAGTAGGCCGCCGTGGACTGACATTCCAATGGGACTCGCCCGGTATTTATAAATAGATGTGATTAACCATCATTCATCTTAGATTTGCGATTCCCACCTTTTTTTGATGGAATACTATGATGATTAAAGATCATGACCAAGAAAATGATGATTTATATCGTATTTTCCATGATTATTCAAAATTAATTAATCACTATTATACGTTTTCCCCTGGAATCTTCTTTAAAGATCAAAAGATCACATACGATCTCATAAACTTTTATATAAAAGGAAAAATATATAAATTATTCTATATAATGTTTAGAGTACGTTATTTGTCTTTGTAATGTGTTGCGAAAATCATCAAACATAGGGAAAATTAAATTATTGTGGGCCAATAGATGGATCCCAGTTGTTGTGGATTTGCAAAACTACTCTGATATTTTAATGAAGTCTGGTGTAAGTCAGCTGCGGAAGTAGCGGTGGGTTGGGCTTGGCAGCCTCCAAGACATGTAAATTTAAAAATATTATATCTCAAAAACCACCTGGTGTGCCAGGCTAAATTGATATGATATGTACTGACGTGAGAGCTTTGGAAAAAAATTTTTTTTGGGGGGTATCTCTCTATCGGAGGGGGTGAAAAATTTAGCCCGGCACACCAGGTGGTTTTTGACATATAATATTTTTAAATTTACATGTCTTGGAGGCTGCCGAAGCCCAACCCACCCATGGTGCCAAAGCTGACGTTCACGAGGCTTCTTTATAATATCATATTAACCGTATAAATAAAATCCAGCTATGGCGGAATTGGTCATCAAAATGTGTTGCTGGCTCCCGGACTATATTATGTATAAGTAATTTATAAGAAAGTGTTCATAATGAGAGAATAAATTGGAAGTCAGTCTTTCGGTTGCCTTGTTGGAACAAAATGTAATAACTAATATAAAACACTTATTTACACGTTTGGATTAATTTGTATAATGTAATAAGTTTGAAATATAATAAACGACTGAAGCCAGGTATCAAATCTGATCTGGCTTATAAACTAAAGTAACTGTAGTTTGTATTGTCAATTTATATAATTCTAATTATATCCAACACTTCTTCTCAATACAAACTTTCAAATATTGAAATTTTAATTTACCAAACAAAAATATTTAATTCAAAGTTATACCTAACATTTTCGTAAAATTTAAATGCTTAGTCTTTCCCAAATTTTTCGTTAGGATGTCTGCAATCTTGTCCGTTGTAGACACGTACTTGATATCAATTGCCTTCTGCTCGAATATATCTCGGATGAAATGATATCGTATATCTATGTGTTTACTGCGGGCATGAAAAACAGGATTTTTTACGAGTTGTTGGGCTCCCAAATTATCGTTGTACAAAGTCGTAGAACCATCGATAACTTTATTAAAGTCCAATTCTTCAAACATTTTTCGCAGGTAAATTGTTTCCTTGCACGCCTGTGCCAGTGCCATATACTCGGCTTCGGTACTACTTAATGCGACGGAAGATTGTTTTTTCGACTCCCACGAAATTACACCACCGGAAATAAAAAATGCGTAACCAGTATATGATTTACGATCATTTGCATTCCCCGCCCAATCTGCATCAACGTAACCAAATAATTTATTCGACGATTTCGTATATACCAACATGGCATTACTCGTCTTTCGCAAATATCTCAAGAGATGCTTTACAGCCGTAAAACAATCTGAGTTCGGATCCATATTGAACTGCGCTAATCTGCAAACAGAATGAAGTATATCTGGTCTGGTTGAGATTGCCAAATACATCAGTGATCCGATCGCTGACTGATATTCTGTTAAATTGACCTTTTTATCATTACAATCGGTAAATTTGGTCAATTTCGATCCGGGATCTAATGGCGTACTACACCCCTTACAATTTATCATCTCATGTTTCTGCAATAGATCTAAAATAAATTGTTCTTGGTGAATCTTTATCTTACCACGGTCGCCATCCCGATCAACTTGAATTCCAACATAATGTTTCACTCTTCCGTGGTCTATAATATCGAACTCTGAACTAATCGATATTTTAATGTCGTTCATTGTCACTTCACTTGAACAAAGTATTATCAAGTCATCTACGTACACGGTGACTATATTGATCTCGTTGTCGACATTCATCTTGAAAACGCAACTATCAAAATTACACCTCGTGAAACCAATTCGAATGAGAACTTCATTCAACCGTTTATTCCAATCCCGTCCTGATTGCTTTAACCTATATAGCGATTTCTTCAATTTGCATACTTTATCGCTATTCATGTTTTCAGCAAACCCCTCGGGTTGATACATATAAACATCGGCACTAATCTCTCCGTTTAAATATGCCGCTGTCACATCAATATGATGAACTAACAATTCATATTGAACAGCTAGAGCGAACATAACCCGTATCGTTGAATACCTCGCAACGGGAGAAAACGTCTCGTAATAATCGATTTTATACTTTTGGCTACAACCTTTAGCAACCAATCTCGCTTTATAACGATCGACACAACCATCTGGTTTCCTCTTAACTTGAAACACCCACCTGCAACCAATAACTTTCTTATTTCTAGGCACATCAACAAGCTCCCATGTATTGTTTTTTGCTAACGAATCGAGTTCCACTTGCATGGCTTCTTTCCATAAATGGGCATCGTCCCGCGACATAGCATCTTTTACATTATTCGGGATGCTTACTTGACTAGAAATAGCATTTAAGACATTGTAAATCTTCTTTGGTCTACCAGGATTCCTTGTCCGTATAATTCTCGGTCTGCCAGGACCAATAACCAAGTCAGCCATCGGTTCATCTTGGTCCATTTCATTTACCCCGGAATTATTCTGAACGACTTCTTCTGGAACTGATATTGGATTTAATTCTTCGAAATCTAAAAGTAAACTAATATATTATTATTTGAATTTAAATAATTTATTTCAGAATTCTCGAAGAATACGACATCTCTGCTTTTGATGACTTTCCCGCTTACAGGATTATACAATCGATATGCCTTAGATGTGTCTGAATATCCAACCATCATGTATTCATCGCCTTTCTGTTGAAATTTAGAGTGATGATACCGCTTTTGTAAAGCCACTGCCTTACACCCAAAAACCCGTAAATGACGTACATTAGGTTTTTTCCCACTCCAAGCTTCATACTGCGTAACGTTTCCCAGTATCTTCGTTGTTGATCTATTGCGTAAATATGCTGCAGTATTTACAGCTTCTGCCCACAAACGTTCATCACAATTTCTGCCAATTAATATCTTGCAGTTTATACTAATTTTCGACTCGCTCTTTCCGATACACCATTTTGTTGTGGTGTATATTCCACACTTAATTTCTTCGAATACCATTATCATCACAAAACGTTGTAAATTGATTATTTAGATATTCGGTTCCATTATCGCTTCGAATCGACATTTTTCTGCTTAACTGGCACTCGACCATCGAAACTGTTGCGTTGTTGATGATGGTTTTAAGAACAGCTGGCTTGATTAATTCCATAATGTGTCCATGGTGAAAGTATGCATGTACCATTTTACTATACTTGCCTAGCATTTCCTCGAAATAATTTGCAGCTATTTGATATGCTGCCAAAATTCCGATCTTTAGTCTGTTTATGTCCACTATTCGATACCATGCCCGCATTTCGTCTATCGATGCTAATCCCTTATTCAGTTTTTCGGTGAAGTTATTCAATTTATAGGTAACCCGAAATTCCGTTTCATTCAGTGAGGCTAGAGTTGAAACCATAATTTTTGTCTGATGGGCAGCAGTTTGAATCAGTTCGTGCTGATTTTTATTTAA
>JANTOP010031948.1:0-11625 GCA_027564815.1 Symmerus nobilis | reverse complement strand
GGGGGGGGGGGGGGGGGGGGGGGGGGGGGTACTATACACGTCCAATTGTCCAACCCCGGATCCACAGGATCCAATGTCCGGTGAATCGAATATTTGAATCGAGACAGGGGGATGGGTATAAAAGGAAACAATTTGAAATAATAATGACTTCGACTTTTGGGATTTCCAAATAATACATTAACGAGCAAGTAAAATGATGGAATTTCACCCAAAAACAACAATAAAATCGTAGAATATGACGAACTGTTTGACCAGTAAACAATCTAATATATTTATAATATCCTGTGGATGAGGTCTATTCGGGATGGTATGGAGGGATGGGAGGCTACTTTGTGCATCCTTCATCCCCTGGTAGTCGGGATTTGACAGTGGAATATTAGTTATTCGGTAGCCACAAACGTTGTTATTTAAATGTTCAAACATTAACTTCCAAACATTTACGTTTTCGACCTCATATATCGGACGTTTTTTTTTTAGTTGTGTCCAACCCATCCGTTCAGAATTTATCCCAAAATGATATTACCTTTCGCTATAGTAAATGTCTGAGCAAATGAGGGATTTTACTTCCTACTTCCTACTTCCTAGAGGTATACAAATTATACATTCACAGTATGAATAATTTGATACGAAAGTATTCTAGTCGGAAGGCGGGGGGTGGTTCAGATGGAGTAACGGTTGGGAAATTTGTATTCTATTACACCCAGTTCCCATATCCTTTACTACCAATTTTACGTGTTTGGAAGGTTTCTCAATTCTTTTTTTTTTTTTGTTTGAAAAGCTATCCTCGTATATACGATTATACGATCCATTTATATACATAAAATTATGGTCAAAAAGACGGGAGTTGACAGAAGGATGGAGTTGGTATATATTTACCAATGTACGAAGTGGGAGGTTTCGCTTTTCAATATCTATTTGATATTCTCTCCTTCTGGCAACATATACTAAATTAACCTAACAGAGAATTAAGAGAATGGGTTATGTTAAATACCATATCCCGATATACAGAGTTATATACGGAATTGATGGATTTCTGGGTTGTTTTTGGAGTGTTAAAGTGGATAGGTTTACTCAACCAACTACATTCAACTCCCCCCCAAAAACAAATTGTTTGAATGAAAATCTTATACAATTGAACATTTTCCTGTGAGCTACCGTAATTCCATACAATTTTTTCTTTACCATTCCCAGGTTCCTTTTCGGATAGATGAAAACGAAAAAAACGGTTTGAGGTCGTTTTAAATGAATTTACATTTATAAGATCACTGGTAGGAAAGGTAGAAGAACCGATGTTCTGTATTTTTAAAAAAATGGAGAAGAAGGGACAACACCGTGGCGACTTTAATTAATTCTCAGCATGATATTAGTAATCCCCCCATTCAAGATCAGAATTATTATTATTTAACATGCTCATGGGGGTAGTTTATCTGGGTATTTATTAATTGTTATTAATTTCTTTTTATTGGGAACATTTTTATTTTGATACTTTTAAATTGTTGTAACGAAAGTTACATTATTTTTATTCGCCAGTAATTATTATTTCCAGATGATCAATTTTTCTGCTCGTTACTGTGTATTAGGTTTCAAGGAAAAATGTTTCTAATTTTATTCTATGAAAATTAAAAATAGAGAAAATATCCAAAAACAAAAATGTATCTATCTCTTTCTCTTCTAATTCCTCTCTCTGTCATGATTTTTTCTCAAAAATGTTCCCAGAAAAGTTATCTTTAAGAAAAATATTTAAATTAAAAATTCATTAAGAATATCCCCAAATACACCCGAATTTGAATGGTAATTTCCGCAGATGTTTTAAAAAATTACCACAAGAAATCCCATAAAATATTTTAATTAGAAGCATTTATTGATAAATTTGCAATAAAAGAATCCTTAAGATGTAAATCAAGTCTGTAAGGCAGGGTCGCGTTAAGATATTCTCGATCTCTATGCCCGATTTGAATCCTCTCAATAAGTTCAACGCGTACACACCTTTTTCATATGCAAATTTCTTGTCGTATATTTGTAAGTTTTGAATAAAATTTTATACGTTTGAAATCTAATTTTAATCCGAATATTTCAGTTTTAATCAAATCTGAAATGTTCCTCCAAAAGCTCTATAAAAGCTTTTAGTGGTCATAGAAAGTTTCGACTTTGGGGATGCAATTTTATTCGTATTGAAACCAGGGTTGTGGAAAAAGTCACTTTTTTTTAGAAAAAACCAGCCACCCGGTTGTATCCGGCTTTTATTGGCTTTTTCTGGTTTCAACCGGATTTTTCTAAATTTCCTCCAAAATGCCTAGAATTTGGTTTTCAGCCATTTGCGCCATCTGTGATTTTATATTTTGCGTACGCAATCAATAACGACATTCGAAATGTTGCATATTTGACTGGTTGATATAACCGGTCCACGCATTAGCGTACATTACTGACAAATTACGAGCGATGTACGGACAATAATCGCCAAGAACAATCTGGGTACTTACCACTAGCTTTTTAATAAAATTGCGTTCATGACCGGCTAGCTCTGCATCGCTTGAACGGGCGTTTAGTACGTTCGACTTTATATGGTGGAAATTACGAAATAAATTAGAGTGTGAAAAAATTACTAAGTTAGTTAAAATCAAGGGGTAACTACTTATGGAATTCATGGTACGTCTTGTTGGAATTCATTTTAAAATCATTTGGAATTCATGGAATTCATTTGGAAATTATTTGGACGATTGAGATAATAATTTGTGATGACACCTGGTTTCGAACCTACAACCAATCTCTTCACAAGGGGGTATACTACTCATTACGTCATGAAGAGGTCAGTAACAGTAACAAGCTTCTCTATTAATTTCCTTTTTTTTGGATAAAGAATTTTTAATAACCAGCCGGCTATAACGCCCTTAGAAACATCCTGGTTAAAACCGGTTACAACCGGCTGGTTAAAATCAGTCTGACTTTTTCTAAACAACCCTGATTGAAACCTACTGTCCATGCAAATAATTTAACTGTAACGGAACTCAAATGTTACGACAAAAGCTCCGTATAAACTGAAGAACTTAGCGAAAGCTTTAAATGTTGAACAAAATTTTATATATTTTCAAATCTAATTTTATTCCGAATAATTAAATTTCAATCAAATCTGGAATTATCCTACAAAAGCTCAACGAAAGCTTAAAAGCTCAAAGAATGTTTTAGGTTTGGAACATATTTTCCGTATTAACACCTATTTTCCGTACAAATAAATTAACTACATCGAAACACGTAATCTTCCGACAAAAGCTCCACATACACTTACAAGCGCTCAAGGAAATCTTGAACTTTTGAAAAAAATTGTATACATTCCAATTTTACTCGAAATTGAATTATGAAATATCACATTTTGGGCCAAAGGAATTTACGGGCCTTAGAGCTAGGCCCTTAACTGTTGTATGGGAGATGCGGTTCTGCTCTAAGAGTAGGAAACCTATTTATGTTACATTATAATAAACGAAATTAATCGATAACATAGCCAACGACTTCATGCATATTCTGCAGAATAAAGCTAAAATTACATTTCCACCGAAGAAACATTGTCGACCTTTTGTGTTACTGTTGCTGGCACCTAAAAAATATGTCGGTAACAAATGTCGGTTGTTCCTACCTGTTGCTGGTTTCTATTTGTTCAAAAACTTTGAAAGGAAAATCGGCAACAAGGAGAAACAAATGGATATTGCTACTGCAGTAGAAACGAACAGTGCAACATATTGCTTCACTTCTCCATCCCAAGTTGGGTTAACCCAATATTTATGTTTTTCTTTCCACTATCTTGATGATTTAATTATTTACACTGCCGCAGCTAACGCTATTTTTCATCGTCCTCCATGTTTCCATGTACTGTTTAAATCAGTGGATACACTAAGTTGTGCTCGCAGAAACAAGGCATTTACTTGCGTTGCTAAAAGGTTCATCAAAGAGAAACTCTGAGCAACAAAAAGTCCCTCCTTGTTGCTTTGGTGGAAATCAATTTTAAAAGATAGTAAACCTCAATTTATGTTTGTGAAAATTGAGTTGGAATCAACTGATGGAGGCTGTGGTTATTGATGGAACACGATATAGGTCAAATGACCATCTCGGTTATCCTTGTAGAAGGTTTAACTATACAAGATAGCTGTAATGTTGCCTTTGAGCCCCTGAAACGTTGCTGGAATCCTAGCATACACCTTATCTTTAATCTAGCCCCAAAGAAAAAATTCTAAGTGTTAAAAAGGGCCGGCCTGTTGGAAGTAAAGATCATCCGTGTCCAAAACATCAACTTCAGGCCAAAAAAAGTTGGTTATCATCGCCTGATATCGCACCCCATTTATAGTTACGGTTCCACGACAAAATAAGGTCCAACGACTCCACCAGGTCAGAAATCCCAGCCGCAGATTCGACAATTAAGCTTATTTACGTAGCATTCAGAGTTAAAAAATGTGCTCCGTCATTAAGAATGATTTTCTTGTAAAAATCGGCATCTGATTCCTGCATTTTCAACATCCAATCAACAAATGATGTTGTCCGTGATCGGATTGCTGCAATTCTCGTATCAATTGAACCTTGTAAGCCTTTACGGCAAGATCTTTGTGTTAAATACTGTACAGACTGATTGTTTTTCTGCCTAATCTAGAGTGGATGACTTCGAATTTCCATTCCCGGATTTTTCGAAACATTTTCGGCTCTAGAAGCAATATTTTTCCCGACCTGTCTGCACGAACACGCGCCATTATCTTAACACCCCTAACTTAATCGAAACGTTCAAATTTGGCAATTAAATTTAAAAAACTAGGGCGGGAAGAAGTTTCAAGTTTCAGTTGTTTCCAACTTTTATCGATCCCTGCTCAGATTTATCGATTTCCTGATTTCTTACTCATCTTGCCCCTTTATTTCGAATTTTTCATAGCTTCCATTGATTTCTGGTCCGAATATTTGACCATTTGATTTCTTGTAACTTTTTCCTGACCTAACAGGCATTCTCTGCTGCGACTAAATTTTGTCCCAGGTCCCTACAAACCAAGATTTTTTCTTCTGAATTATGCCGCATTTCTCGACTATTTCTCGAATTTCTACTCGCCTTTTGGCTGAACTTTCCCCGACTTTCCATGATATTTTCGAGATTCCACTGATTTTATCTGACTTTTCGAATTGTCAAAACCTTTCCTCGAATTTTCCCAAGATTTTATCAGCTATTCTGGCTTCTCTCTCAATTTTTTAACATTTTTCGATCTCGTTTTCTTTCGACTGTCATAGAAGTTTCCACCATTTTTTTCACACGAGTCTAATGATTCCATCGCCTTGGAACGCTCCTCGACTTTACCCATTTTCTACCAAATCCCGTATTGCATTCGACCATTGTAGCGTGGCCGAAGAACTATTTTCAACATTTCTAGTTCGCCATATAGATTTGAATATTTCCTGGTTGACTCTTGATCAGTCGCCCCCATCCAGCAGAAGCTGTAAAAGCATGAAAGGGGCAGAATAGTGGTAATTCCTTTTCCCCATCCACTTTTGTAGTGCCGCATGCATTAAGAAAAAAGCTCATTCGCTTGCCAGCATCCCTAAATAACATCCCAAAGTTCGCTTGTCAGACTATCTGAAACATGGCTTACTTTTCACCAAGCGATACGTTAAAATATCCCGCATTAGTTTACTTGGATGGGTCCCAATTCTCTCATTTATTTCCGATTTTTTCACAATCTACTCGAACAAGAGGTCCTACCTCGCATAGATTTTGGGGTAGAACAGTTGATCGAGTCTGAAGCAGATTATGCAAGAATGTTAGAGAAATTTACATTGATTCGTTCGTCAAATAAGGCCTGGCTACCATGATCCACCTCGTAGAAGCATAGACAGTCGTGGAAAGAAAGAGAACATGAATAATTCTTACTTGGGAGGCCAAATTAGGTTAGGTTAGGTTAGCTTACAGCAGGCTGTGCGCAGTGAGGCCAAGATGATCTATCGCAATCCAAGACCAGTAAACCAGAACATTTTACAAAGCTTAAAAAGCTTAGAGGATCTACACCTCCTCGACATTGCCTAGTTCGTCGTCCTTGGAGAGCCATTACATTCGCAAAGATAGTAGACCGTATCTGTTGGCCGTGACGCCAATGATACAGTGACAGGTAGCGATACCGACCAATAGCCTTATCGCTTTACTATGTAGCTTCAGGATGTAGAAAGTGTTTCGTTAATTAAGTTAAGCAAGAGAAGCGTAGTGGTGACACACTGTCCATGGTTTTCCATGCTGTGTTAAGGACTAGCTGAAGTGGGGATTTGACAGTTAGGATAGCTAGCTATATGCTCGAATTTTATTCAAATTTAATTTGAATTGCAATTTAGATTTCGCTGAATTAGTAAGTTTATTTGGAGCGTTTGTCGGAACATTTTGAGATTCGTCCCAGTTAAGTTATTTGAATCGAAAATAGGCGTCAATACAAATAAAATTAAGTCCCAAACGGAAAGCTTTGTCTGAGCTTTGAAGCTTTTGTAGAACTTTTGTTTGGGAATTTGAGATTTGATTTAATAATTAATTATTCCAATAAAAATTACATTTGAAACATATAAAATTTAATTCAAAACCTAAAGCTTCTCTACGGAATTTTTAAATTTATTCCAAGAAAAATTTGGGCTAGATGTTACAACCAATTTGGTTATTGGCCTTTCACAGCTTTTGTTAAAATGGTTGCTGGGCCCAAATAAAAATTTTATCGGATTGAATCTGAATGGATCTGCAGATGTCTAGAAATAAATTATCTAGATATCTTGTTCCGTTCCGGAAATACTCGGAATACCTGGAATTTAATATTTTGTTTTCAGTTTGGCAGATTTTTAGAGATCTCTTCAGGAAATTTTCGTTCTAATATTTTCAAGATATTGCAACCTAGCCCTATCTTCATCTTCCCCCGAAACCTGTATTTTCATCCCTTGCAGCCCAAAAAAAGTTTGCTTACGTCTTTGGTTAGCTATTTTCTTAATCTGGAGCACGTGAAATTTAGCTTCATTCTGCCATTTGAGATCTTTACTATCCCAAATAGCGGAGCGAAGCAACCGTACTCGATAAAGCTTTAAAAAAACAACTGAAAATCTGAAAATTATTTTTAAAAGCACTTAATGGCTTATCGTAACTTAAAAAAGCTAATTGGTGATTTTATAATTACTGAATGAAGCTTAAATTCTCTACAAATTCTCCAGCTATTATTGAATAGTTTCCGAAAATCCCAAAAGATTCAAATATAGAAGTTTAAGACAGAAAGAAGTAAGGAAATGTCTCGGAACATATCGTGGACGAGGAGACGAGAAATAGTCAGGGAAAGAGAATGGGAGAAAATCGCCTACATATGATGGGAAAAGTTGTGGGGGAGGGGGGGAGTCGGACAGTCAGAGAAATAGGAAGAGGTCAAAATTGGAAATCAAGGCTAGGAAAAAATCTGGGACTTTCGATGGGATTTTTGCCTTTTTTCTGACCTTTTCCCATCTTCCAATTTTCCCCAATTTCCCCGACCTTCGGTCGACTTGTTGCACAATGCGCAGCCGAATTGTGATTTACAAAAGTTACCTTCACGCCTCTGGCGCATAAAACGATGCCTACGTGAGTCTGAGATATGTTAATTTGGCCTTAGGATTACAGTAAAAAAAATTTCCGGACAGCATTAATTTGCTGGCCAAACATTTCCCTTCAAAAATGGCCCAAATGTCGCCTATTTATTTTCTCAAAATTGTACAATTGGCTAAATTTGTTGACCCAAATCCCATTTTTAACAATTTGCAATCAGATGGTGAAGAGTAGTCCTCATTTATCCAATATCCTACTAAGGAAGCTAGCTAAAATTCGGATCCACAAATAAAATAGAATCCTCCGGATCCAATATCTATGAATTTCGGACTGGGCCTGGGTCCAGGGATCCAGCAGGAGTTTAAATTAAATAAGTCGGGTATTGTGAAATTAGACCTAATCTCCTTAATCCCATTTCTTAGTTCTGTTAGCAACGCAAATCGTTTCCCATAAAGATTACGGACCACGAGTCCGTGGCGGCTAAATAGAAGCATAACCCAGTTTTTGCTTTAAAAAATCGTGCCAATAAATTGGTTTCCATCGGCTTCGTCTAAATTAAATTTTTCCTTGCATCAAATTAAGTAATTTCTATTAAAACGGAAATTTTAAAGCGTCTATCTCGGATACAACCAACCCCCATCTCACTCCCACCCTTTTATTCGGGTAGAAATTTATTCATAAACATCGCTGGGCAATATAGACATCCAACTCGATTAACTAACCATCCCTAAAACAAATTGAATGGGGCAGACGATAGTCAGAACATGGTTAAAAAAAAAATAACTCGTTCTTCGATCGTTTTATCCTGAATGGAAGGAAAAAAAAACGCCCTGCACGAAAATTGAATTATAGGTTCATTTTCTGCCTCAGGAAATTTCTATCTATTTTTAAAATAGCTGAAAATGTAACAATTTTTCCCGGGAATTTAATGTGATGGGAATTTTTCCCACCTAACGTAATGACGAACATCCATCCGGTGGAATGGATTGAATGAGATGTTTTCAGAATTATGTATATGGGACAGTGTAAAGTGTGAAGTGTGAAACTATTCCTGATAAGGAGACCCGAAGAACATAAAAAACTTTCATCTTTAAAGCAAACAATTCCCAACAGGATCATTTAATAAATATTCTCAAGTATATACTTTCCCAGAAAACGATAATTTTTAATACGTTTTCTTTTAAATATCTACCCAGGATACCCACCAGACCCCCAATCCCAAAACACTCAAACTCCTTTCGTTGCATATCGTCCTCATCCATCCATAAAATGTTCAATTTCTTTCATCTCCCAGTCGTTCATTTTCGAGAAAATTGCATTCAACAGAGAATATCTATATTAACTGGATGGGAAAGGGTTGTGTAGGGAAGTATCTTCCGGAATCAGCAAACCCTCGTTCGACTATTTTACGGTGGAAAATCTTTTCACACAAACGAAAAAGGTGAAGTAGATTTAAGAGCGAAAACATAGACACAGGAAGAGTGATAAGTGGGCAATAGAAATATATATTTAGAGGGTTTTTGCACCTCTTATAGTTCCCGATCCGAACTCTTGTTTTTAAAACAAAAAATTCCACTTTACCGGGTAATGACCGATGAAGAATCGAGTTAGGGTAAATCTAGCAATTCTCAATATAAAATCTAAAAATAACCGACCCACTCTACAATGGAGATAAGTTCCCGATCCTAATGATTTATATCTAGTCAAAAACCGGATGGTTATAGGTCATTTCATCGCCTCAAAAACTGACCCTAACCAAAAAAGGGAAGAACGAGATAGGAAAACCAAGCAGATGAATAATCGACCGGTCGGTACCCTTCTCCCTCCACCATTTAATTATTTTGGAAAATTTACAAGGAGAAAATAAATAAAAATAAAAAACATTAAAACCGAAAACATAAACAGAAAAATGGCTATTAATTATGGTTAAAAAATGGGGAACCCCCCAACCGGGGTAAAGAACCCATTCCGAATCTAATTTCGATTCCAGGCAAAGTTTTTTTCCCTCACATTAATTACGGTGATTCGGAGATGAGATGGGAACGGATGCAGGGAAAATGAAACAGACATCAAATATGCAAATATTATTTTATTATTTATTTGGTTAAAAAAAAAAAGGAGAGAAAAACAAACAGGGAAAATGTCTCAAACAGAGGAATTTGGGATATGTGAACAGGGTAACCTGTTTGGAGATTAAAATATCAACAAAATGTTCCATGTTTTTATTCTTCAAATACAGAATATTCTCCTATTACAGAATAAAATTCACAAACATGCTAAAATATGTTGTAAATTTACTTACTAACTTAATTGTATCTCTAAATTCAAAATTACTATTTTACGAAATTAAAAGCTTTTAATAATTTGAAAATATCGAAAATTTCTTCCAAAACTGTTACCAATAACTCAAAGTATTATGAAAATGTATGTATGACTCAATATCTTAAGAAAAGCTTAGAAGCTTAAAGCTCATAAAAGCTCAAATAAATAAATAAATATAAATTTATATTTAAAATAAAACTCTGGGTGCTACCTAGATGCAATTATGGGTGCTCTAAATGCTATTTAACAATCTAAAAGCTGTACAAACGATCCCCAAATTCCGATAAATTTCGTATATTTCGTAAAATAAAAATCTGTATTATCAAGAAATAGCTAAAAGCTCTGTAAAGTCTACCTAAAAGTCATTTAAATGATTTTGAGTCATTTGAATGGTTAAATTTGGAATACTCAATTGGAGTGCTCGATGCTAAATAAAATTGTTTAAATAAGTCGAACTATTAAAAAAACATGTGCGCTTAGACCACACTGCTGAAATGAAACTTCTTTTGGATAATTTAATTAAATTCGTGTTTTGTTTTTGGGTCGGAATGGGTCGATTTTGGAAAGAAATAAATTCTGAGTCACCCTAAGAGAGAGAGAATTTTTTTTTGGGCCCAAATGGTTTTGGGTCACCCTTTACGAAAAAAATGTTGGGTCACCCTGTAAGAGAGAAAACAATTATCGATTAAAAAGTTTTGGGCCCCCCTGTAAAAGAAAGACTTTTTGGGTCACCCTGTAACAGAAAAAAATGTTGTGTTCAGTATTTGGCGTCTGCACACTACACCTGCATTTCGTACCTCAATTTAACTGGTTTTAACGTCTGGGCTCTGGATATGTCTGACTTGAGTATTTACTTTCGTTATGGAAATATTTCGAAACGACTGGCAAGCCAAATGCTGAATTCAGTATTTGGCGCTCCACACTGCACTGACATTTATTTTCCGTATTCTAGCGCCGGCAAGCCAAACGTCAAACCAACTGCCGTTACATCAATTTTTGGTTTACTCTCCGCAAAGAAGTTTCACTTCAAAAATACATTATTTCCATTCAATTTTAGCTCTTTTTTAACCAAAATTTCTAAAAAATTTTTCATAAAAATAAATTCGGTCGATTTGGTTGAAAAATTCTTTGTGAATCCGTCATGATGTAAACTTCAAACAAATTTCAGGAATTTCAGGAGACGAGCTTTTAAATATTCCGTGCATTTCCCTAGTAATCTTTAGTTAATTTTTTCGATTTTGTTAATATTTTAGGTGCGCTCTGCGCCTATTGCGCATTAGACTGCACGCTACTATGAAGATGCTTATTATTGGGATTGTTAACTACCCTGAAAGAAGACATCTCCCTTTAGGATATTCAGCATCTATTCACGACTTCTAATCGAAATTTTAATGTTCCCAAGAAAATTATTTAGAAACTCTGTCTCTGTCCGACTGCAAGATTAATATTCAGATCCTGGCTAAAAGCAACTCCTGAATCAATACAAATTTTACGAGCCATTTTGTAGATTCTGTACATTTTCTATCGAAGAAATCTGGCAGCGTTCCATGCTGTGGCATAAATAATTCGTTAGGGCATAGCTCCGATGCGAACGCATCCCTAACCCCAATTTTTTAATAACAGAGCTGACATAGTGCCTGAGTCGTTCTAAGGGCAATGTTGATATTGAGACAGCTTAACATATATAGATATGTGGAGAATTATATTATAAACTGGACTAACATGTTAAAATTACTAGGGGAGGGGGA
>JANTOP010031937.1:0-11626 GCA_027564815.1 Symmerus nobilis | reverse complement strand
CTAATTATAAATAATAAATTTAATTTATTAAAGTTAGACATCAGAAAGCTATTGAAATCATATATGGATGGAAATGCCCATTTAGTTTTTGGGGCATCTGAGTAATTATTTGTAATTTAAAAAAGAAATAAAAGCTCACCGCTTTTGGTAACCGTTCAAGCTGGTTCAAAATTATTTAATAGAACCGATTCTATATGAACTCAACATTTATCGAAGTTGAGATCATCTCCTAAATTAACCCCAACTGATATTTTAAAATTTGAAATATTCCAGGAAATTACAGACATTTTTCTGAAAAATTTGAATTTGGAGAAGAACTCCGAAAATATAGGAAAAAGTCGGCTGAAAATATTAAAAATGTCGGAAACTATGGTAAAATATTGGGGAAATGTAGAAAATAATCCAGGGAAATTAGAAAAAATTAGAAAAGTCGAGATAGTGAGTCGGAAAAAATCGGAGAAATTCGTTAAATTGCGGGAACAGTAGGAAACAGAAAGTAGTCAGGAAATCCAAAGATTCGAGAAAAATTTATATAATTTGTTAAATCAGAATAAATAGAGAAGAAACTGGAAACAGCGGGCGATCATATTTTTACATGTTCTGATTTATCATCGACTTCTCACGATTTTTTTTTCGGATTTCCTCATTTTTGCCCAGATTATTCCAATTACCTATGCATTATAGCTTATTCATGCTGCTTATCTATTTTTGTCTGATGTCGCCAGAACTCTTTCTTAGTTTTCAAAAATTGATATCGCGGTTTACATAGAGATGTTACCGGGAAATAATCTTCCCAGAGCGGTCTCATATTTCGCTTAAATTTATTTTTTTTTCTCAAATCCCTGAAATCACATTTTAGTTTAACTCATCTTCTATCCAAAAAAAATTGGTTCGGTCAAATTAGACCAAATTATTCTCAAAAAATCTTTATTTCCAAATTTGATGTCACGATGTACAGAGGAGATGTATGGGGAAAATAATCAATTTTCCAAAAAAAACTTCATACTTCGGTTAAATAATTTTTAATCTCAAATCACTGAAATTACTTTTTGGTTTAACTCATGTCCTATCCAAAAAAAATTTGGTTCGGCCAAATTAGGTCATCTTTTCTTAAAAATTCTCGATTCAAAAATTGATATCGTGATTTACATAGGAGTTGTATGGGAAAATAATAAATTTGCCGAAGGAGGTTTATATTTCGCTTAAATAATTTTTTATCTCGAATCCCCGAAATTGCTTTTTACGCTTTTTTCCGACCTCTCCTAAATTTTTATCCGAGTTTAAAGGACTTTTTGCACCTTTCTACCCAATTTGATCTCCTGTATTTTCTATTCTATTAAGTTATTTGACAACAAATAGAAGAGATAGCGTCAAAGACGGAGAGTAGATTATTACAAAATGACAATTTTTCATGTCCTAGAAATTTCCTTGACTTAGCTATCATGGAATTTCCCTTCGCATGCCAAGGAATATACCTTCAAGCACCTGGCTTTCTCCTGCCTCCCTGCAATTTTATTTTTAAGAAAACCGACAATTTGACAAAAGTTAATATGGAAAAATGTACGAAATTTTGAGAAAAAAAAAAACAATTTCTAAGAAATTTAGGTAAAAGAAAATTTCGCACCAAAAATGTTCGAAAAGAAATATTTTCCGAGTATGAAAATGAAAATGTATTAAAGAAAATATCCCAATCAAATTTCCTAAGTTAGAAATCTTAAGAAATTATTTGTTCTACCAAGATTTGGGATATATTTTTTTATTGGGTAGTACTTTAGCGGAAAATTAAAATTTCCCTGGGAAATTTTACACGTAAATAATTATAAACTTTATTTCTTGGAAAAATTAAATTTTTTAAAAAGGGATATTTTTGGGATATTTTTTGGGAAATTTAGTTGGGACATTTTTAATGGCAATTTTTCTATTTCCATCGGATTTGATTAAATTTTATTCTGCTATTTCTATCGGGGAAATTTATATTTTCCGACTATGGAAATGGAAATGTATTATAAAAAAAAATATCCCAATTAAATTTCTTAAATTAGAAATCTCAACAAATCATTTTCTCTACCAAGAATTGGGATATTTTTGTTATTGGTTAGAATTTAAATGGAAAATTAAAATTATTAAAAAAAAATTAATCTGGGATATTTTTGGGATATTTTTTGGGACATTTTTCTGTGACATTTTTAATGGAAATTCTTCGATTTCCACCGGATTTAATGTGATTAAAATTTTATTCTGCGATTTTTTTCGGGGAAATTTCAAGGGCTATCTGTTTATAACTTGTCAAACAATACATACGGCTATTTAGTTTGACAGGGCATAGATAGAGATAAACCCCCCATCCTATTGATTGTAATCCAATCCACCACCTGTCGGATTGTTTTTATCTAACCTGCCAACTGAAGGAATTCATTCATTTCACAACCATTATATACGATCCTGGTCGTATATTAATTATTAATAAGGATTTTTTATTATTGTAATATTTCCTTGTTTTTCAGTTATATTCGGAGACAATTGGTGGCACGTGTATGTGACGATGGTTATAGATATTTTGTTAAGCAGAAATATTACATAAATTCCATACAAAATATTTAATAATTAAACATCTACATTAGAATTCTTTATTTTATTTAAATTTATATATTCAATATAATATATTCAAATTATCGTAGATAAAAAAAATAATTCTAAGTCGGTTAACCACAGATAAATTGCTTGTTACAAAATAACAAAAGACCGACATGTATTTTCTGGGTATGAAAAGGGGGTATGACATAATTTTTAATTAGATTTTTATTTCAGGTGGCCTTTTATTCGTCAATTAATTTTATTGCTATTTTATTCTAATTAAATTTACATCTTTTAGCCAAAAAAAAAATGAATGTTGGTCACCATCCATGAAATAGAGTTTTTCTACGTTAATCGATGACGGTAAAGGATGAGAAATTGTGTTATGGACCCTGGATTTGACCTGGTAACCATACAACCGTCGTACTACCCTGGCGGAAAACCAAACTATTTTTCCACATTATTTTTAAAAAAATAAAACATATTTTTAAGTATTTTTTTGTTGTTAATTTTTATTGTTTCAAAAAAAAAAAAAAATTCTATTGTAAAATGCATAAAATTCTTAATATAATTTTTGTATGAACGGAAATTGTAAGATAATTTCATGAATTTGTTGTTGTTCGTTGTGGCTTTTGTTTCATTTTTCAAATTAAAAATTATCTATTGTATATAATACGAAACAATACAATATGGTACAGGGTATGTTTCAAACATGAACAAACATGCCTGATAATTTTTCAAAAATAAATTTGATAAGAGTTGTCAAATCATCCTGTATTCTGTTAAATATATTTTAATAATATTTGTCATATTTGTATAATTTATTATCTCTCATACAGTAATTACAAATGGACATTGAAATTAAATAGGGAAATTAACAACCCTTACAAAACCTTTATAAAACTAATTTCTATTTCTTAATTATTTCCCTTTACTTTAATTTTTTTTAATTATTAAATCATGCGGCCACCAAACCATTTAACCAAAAAAAAAAAAATCAATAGCGGTCGTAACTATAATTACCCCGTTGGTAACGTAAAGTTATATAACAGATTTTGATGTCTAAATATAACGTTCCAAAAACGAGAAAAAAATGGTTGAATTGGTTGTGGTAGTGGTGGTGGTATAACTTGAATAAAATTCACGCTAATAAAAGGAATCAATTCCACGAATTTTATATAATCAAGTTCTTATGTACGATGTGCCTTTCATACACAATTCTTTGTCAGAAAAATCGTTGCTAAGATTAATCAAATAAAATAGTTAGAATCGATGTTTTATTCGGAGGGAAGTTTTGGGGATTTTTTCCGGGAGAAAATATTTAATTTAATTTTTCCGGGGAAAAATATCCCCCAAATAATACATCTCAGAGGGTTTGAGGTACTTACACTAGTCCATTAATTTACCTTCTGGGACAAATCGGGTAAATCGAGACTCGTTTACAGTTTAATTATTTGAATGGAAAATCGGGTTCATTGAGCTTTTAAGCTTTGATGGAGCTTTTTTAGGAAACCTTCATATTTGATTATTTGAATAAAAATTATAATTTGAAATGTTCAAAATTTCATTAAAAAATGAAAGCTCTCGCTGAGGTCGTACTTTTAGGGGAGCTTTGGTCGGAACATTTTCCGTTTTCGTTTCAGTTAAATTATTTGGATGAAAAATTGGTATCATTAAGCTTAAAAGCACTCTTTGAGTTTTTAAGCTCTTGTAGAGCTTTTGTTAGAAAATTTTAGATTTGATTAAAATTTAATTATTTAAATAAAAATGAAGCTTTTAAAACGAATCAAATTGTATTCCAAACTTAAAGTTTACATCGAGCTTTTAAGCTTTGGGAGACAATTTTTACGAAACTTTCAAATTTCATTAACATTTAATTATTTAAGTAAATATTAGAATTCAAAATGTTGACAACTTTATTCAAAATATAAAGCTTTCGGTAAGCTCGTAATTTATGGGGAGCTTTTGTTGGAACATTTTGAATTTCGTTGCAGTTAAATTATTTGGATGGAAAATAGGTGTTAATTCGAATAAAATGATGTCCCAAACCCAAAGTATTTTTTGAGCTTTTAAGCTTTGATGGGGAGGTTTTGTAAGAAACTTTCAGATTTCATTAAAATTATTTTATCCGGATAAAAATTCGATTTGAAAATGTAGAAATGTTATTCAAAACATGAAGCTTTAAGCTCTTAAGTTTATGGGGAGGGGGGGGGGGAGTTGTTGTCGCAGCATTCAGAGCTAGGTTACAGTTAAATTAATTTGGATGAAAAGAAGGTTTCAATATGAAACAAATTGCATCCCATAGTTAACGCTTTCTTTGAACATCAAAAGCTTTTGTAGAGCTTTTGTAGGAATGTTTCATAAAATTGTATTCTACAGATTTTTAAATTTATTTAGAGCTTCTGTACAAATAAATTGGATTGGAAATGAATAATTAACAGAACGCGTGAGGTATATTTTGCATATAAAAAAAGCTTTAGGCACGATGAGTGCCGTACTCACTAGATCCGGCCCCAAGCGACCGAGAATTGTAGGTATCTTGGGTATTTTAATTTATCATTTTATTTACGGAGGCAAAAAAACACTAATCGTCTGTGCAGCAAGAGATGAGGCGGAGGGGGTCTGAAATATTATCCAGACCCATTGTTCGAAAAAATTATAAAGCTTTTTTGATTTTTTTACTACATTTTTGTGTAATTCTAGCCGAATCTCTGAAAATTGTCCACAATATTCACTAGCTTTCCGATTTATCCTAGCATTTGGTTAATTTTCCATAAACGTTCTGGAATCTAACAAGAACTAATCTGAATTAATTTGAAATTTAGGTTAACCCGACTGTTAACCCTTCTCGGCGACTACTTTCTATTTCATTTAAATTTAATGAATCGGAATTTTGGTACAAAGCGATAATTTAGATGAAAAATAGATTTAAAAACCGAAAAAATTGGGTTCGAAACTTAAAGCTTTTATATATTTTCAGCGCTTTTTCTTGAAAATTTAATATTTCATTTCAGATAAACGAATGAGATAAAAAGTGGATTTCAAAATGGATAAAATGAAAATTAAATTAAAAGCTTTCGATGAGCTTTCGAGACTTTTTAAGTTTTTTCCGCAAAATTTTGAATTTTGTTAAAGAATTGCAATCCATACAGAAAGTAAATTTTAAAACGTTTAAAAATCAGGATCGGTAATCAAAGCTTTCTTTGAGCTTTTAAATGTTAAGAAAAGTTTTCTGTGAAAACTTTAAATTTCACGTAAATTGATTGAATCGGATAAAAAGTAGATCACAAAGCGTATAAAGTAAAATTTTAATTTTAAGCTTTCGATGATCTTTCCAGATTTTTGTAGATTTTAATTTTTTCCCTCGACTCGAATGGTCGTAATTTAGTTGAACAATAGATTTTAATCCAAATTGGAAAATAAAAGCTTTCTGCAAGCTTTCAAGTTTTTCAGAGCTTTTATACGAAAAGTTTAGTTTTCCTATTTTTGTATTTTTCGTCAACTATTTCAGAGACATTTCTGCATTATCAGATTCTAATTGATCCGATGAAAATTGTGTTGGAAAATCCCGATCCAGAAAACGTCGATTTCTCAAAAAATTCAATTCTGAACGGAATAATATTAAATCATTTTTTTTGATAATTTATCTCTCGCTTAACCGGTTCCCTATGTAATCCGGTTCTAATAGAGCTGGAGCAGATTTCGTAGGGAGAGGTCTTTATTTTCATAGAGATTGGGGTCCACGTATACTTGCAAATTATTGTTGGTTGGGTATCTAAACTGGCGACCTGAAATTTCCTAAAAAAAAAATCCAGTGCAGTCATCTGTTTAAAATGAGCCCCTTCGGAGTTCCGCTTTATTTACAGCGCATGATTTGAGAGGTGAAAAATAGGTGGAAAAAGGACAGATTAAATTTGCTATGATCGATTTTCAAATTTTCATAAAATTTTCGGATTTTATCGAAATTATTAAATTTTTTTTTAATTATTCGATTTTCATGAAATTTTGAAGTTTTTTTCGGCAAAATTTTCGAATTTCGAATTTTTCGGAAATCCCACGAAAGTAAAAATACAAATTCGATACAAATAGATTTTCCCTACATTTATAGGTATTCGGAGGATGGCTAATTAAAGGAGTTCTCAGAAAACGGATTTCGAAATTTAATATCGGGAAAGTATAAATATTTAAAATTTATTTGATCCGAACCGATTACAGGTTAGCGAATATAATGACCATTAATTTAAAAAAATGTCTTATTATTCACTGTAAACGGACCGGTTGTCATTTCGCGATTGCTTATAATTTCAATACAGAGCTGGTCAATTTTTGTGTATATAAATTGTATATATTAGTCCAAGAGAATCTAGTTTCTTACTTCATATCTTGAAAAAAAGACATATTTTTATCGCAAAGTAATTTAAGAATGTCGTTGTGTGGCTTGGGCTGATGTCAGATAAAAAATACAAGAAAATAAAATAAAATTTGTAATGCATTTTATGTGACTCGGATATTTCTTAAATAATACACACGAGTATTTGTGTAATTATGTATATCTTACGAATGAATTGTGTTGGACGGACCTCATCATGGGGTCCGGTTTAACCAGATTCAAATCGGAGACAATATAACGTTACTTTAACATATTTCTCTATTTTTTAATTTTTTTCTGAACCCCTACTCGTTCTTAAGAATATTGAAAAACTAGCGAAATAATAAGATTTATCGTTGAAAAGATGCAGAGATGGATGTTTTGTTAACGAGAAGATGGAATACATTTTTCTTGTGTAAAATTAGGATATTCGAAGTACAGAAAATTATTTAATTTCGAGAATTTGACTTGCTCATTACATTATTTGAGAACAATTCTGCGTAATTAGATTTTCCAAATCCCGAAGAAAATTCTTGGAAAGTCGAATTATTAATTACAAGCAAAATCGAAGATTTTGCGGAAGGTTTTTATTTCTTAAAAACCGATTTTTCACCTCAGCAAAATTCGGGGGTTGATTTTTTTTTAATTTCGAGAATTTTATTTGTTCACTAGATTATTTGAGAACAATTGTGCGTAATTAGATTTTCCAAGTCCCGATGAAAATTCTCGGAAAATGCAATTATTAATCACAAGCAAAATCTTCGATTTTGCGAAAGGTTGTCATTTCTCAAAAATCGATATTTTACACATTATTAAAATTCGAGGGATGATTTTTTCAAAATTTCGGGAATTTAATTTATTAATTTGAATATTTGAGAACAATTCTGCGTAATTAGATTTTCCAAGTCCGAAAGAAAATTCTCGGAAAATGCAATTATTAATTACAAGCAAAATCTTCGATTTTGCGAAAGATTCTCATGTCTTAAAAATCGATATTTCACCTATCAGCAAAATTCGGGGGTTGACTTTTCTCAAATTTTGAGAATTTAATCTATTAATTTGAATATTTGAGAACAATTCTGTGTAATTAGATTTTCCTTGTTCCGAAGAAAATTCTTGTAAAAGAGTAATTATTAATTAGCAAAATCTTCGATTTTGCGAAAGGTTGTCATTTCCCAAATACGATATTTCACCGGGGTTCACCAAAATTCAGGGGTTGATTTTTTTAAAATTTCGATAATTTAATTTCCTCACCTGATTATTTGAGAACAAATTCTGCGGTAATTAGATTTTTCATCTCCCATGACCTACTAGAATACTACCTACTAGTATAATCAGCGCTGGGCAAAATAAGTAACATTAGATATCAGGATTAAATTAATGAATTAAACAGAGACGGTTTCAGAATAATAAATAATCCGAAATCGGGGATCGAGGATAATTTTAGACATTTTTATGAATAATTTCCGGAGTTTGCGGGAATTTTTTCTGATAAATTACCACCAAATGGTCCCTGATCGAAAAATATCGTAAATCAATATTTTAATTTTGATAAAATTAACCTGTTGTCGGATATGGGTCATCAAACGGGGCTTTACTATACACTTACCTTATTTGGCCTACATAATTGAACCAACCTTCATCGAAAACCGAACCGACAATTTAACAATTTCTTTAGGGATAATCTTGGACATTTCTTACATTCATTTGAAAATGATTGATTTTACAAAAATATTTTCATTTCTTAAACCCTGATTTTTGAGGTAATTTTAAAAATAAAATTCTTAGAAAACCCCTAAAGGTTTTTATGTAATTAGATCTCTTAATCCATCCCCTAATGGATTGTATGTGAAATTTTGACATTTAAATTTTTCCAGAAAATTATCAAAATTATTTTGGAAGAGTAGCAATTTAAAATCAGATCATTCCCACTTAAACCACCACTAAAATTAGGGATATAATTTTTTTTCAATTTTGAGAAATTATATTCTTCATTACACATTTGGGAACAGTTCTGCTTCATTAGATTTTCCAAGTTCCAAAGACAATGTTCGGAAAATGCCGTATTTATACAGAACAGTCCGAAAAATAATGAAAATTACGGACAAACAATCTAACAAAATGTGACAAGGTCGTTAATAAGTTGAAAAAGTCCTAAAAATTAAAAAAAAATCAGGAAAAGCAAGGGAAATCTAGGAATCACTTGAAAAATTGTGGATACGATCCAATGAACGAATAAATAGTTAAGGGTTAAGCACGTCGGTTTTCCCAGTCAGGAAATTACAGCTTTTAAATTTTTCTAGAGCTTTTTCCGAAAAAGTTGACGTTTTATATTTCTCTATTCCTCCTCAATTATTAAACAAACTTCGCGCATCATTTGATTTTTTCTGGATTCGAAAAATTTTTTTGGAAATCCTGTTCGATTTCTCACAAGAGCCTGTATTATTTGGTGAGCTTTCATAGATAAATTTAAACTTTTCCGTAATTGAACGTTGTCTAGATGGAAAATAGATTTAAAAACGTAAAAAATTGTGTCAACAAATTAAAGCATTCTTTGAGCTTTAAATTTCTCGAAAGCTTATTTCTGAAAACTTCTTTATTTCATTTAAAATTATTAAAACGGATGAAGATTAGAATTCAAATCATAAAAAATGGAATCTTAATTATAAGCTTTCGATGAGCTTTCTATACTTTGGTGAATTTTTGTTAAAAAAATTCATATTTCGTTAAAACGTCGTAATCTACCTGGAACATAGATTTAAAAACGTAAAAAATTCGATCAACAAATTAAAGCTTTCTTCGAGCTTTTAATTTTTCGAAAGCTTTTTTTTAAAAAATTCCATTTTTCATTTACAATTATTGAATCGGATAAAGATTAAAATCCAAATTGTATAAAATGAAATTTTAATTAAGCCTTCAGTGAGCTTTCTATACTTCGGCGACATTTTGTAAAAAAAATTTCATATTTCGATACGGAGTCGTAATCTACCCGGACAATACGATTTATAAACGTAAAAAATTCGGTCAACAAATCAAAGCTTTCTTTAAGCTTTTAACTTTTCGAAAGCTTTTTTTTGAAAACTTCCACATTTCATTTAAAACTAATGAATCGGGTAAAGATTAGAATCCAAATTATACAAAATGGAATTTTAATTATAAGCTTTCGATGAGCTTTCAATACTTGGGTGACTATTTTTTTTCAAATTTGAAATTTTGTTTAGGCGTCGTAATCTATCCGGAAAAAAGGTTTTAAAACAAATAAAATTAGGTCCAGAAATGAAAGCTTTCCGGGAGCTTTCAAGTTTTACCTAAGCTTTTGTACGAAAAATTCAATTTTCATATTTTTCTATTTTTCTATAACTATTTTACTAACTTTCTGCGTCATTCGATTTTGTTTTAGTCCGAAGAAAATTATCGGGAAATCCCGGTCAAATACCGATTGCCACTCATCCTAAACTATTCATATTTTTTAACACGATTTCTAATAATCGGTTTTTGGGGGGGTTTTAAAAATATACTAATTTTTTTAAAAATAAACTAATTTCCCTTCCTAGTAGTAGTATTATCTAGTAACAATTCGGTATAATTAAATTTCCCGGTTCCCAAACAAAATTTCCCGGTAGATCGAATTTTCCACGGAACTGTTAGGAAAATTATGAAATTCAGAGGTCGGGGGGTCGATGTAATTTCAAATAAAAAATAAAGATATTTCTCACAAAACAAACCTGTTCGTTTAATATTTTATTTCAATAGTAGGATGGTTCCTCTTTCATTTGAGACCCATCACCTTAAAATTAGGGGCCTTAAATTTCGAGATAAGGGATTGGTCTTCGGAACAATTGAATAAAACCAGAATTAAATTTCATTTCATTTATTTTATTTAATCTTAATATTTAAAACTGTACAACATATAATTTAAGGACTGCAGAAATTTCCACAGATTTACTTAAAGGTTAACTATGATTTTCGTCGTCCTTGACATCAATCCGCCTCATTCATATAATTCTTTCGGACTACAAAATAATTGTTAATTCTGCAAACCACTGGCCGGAACTTCATTGCCATATACCAGTGTCATGCTTATTGAAGCTTTACCCACCATTTATATTAAAATTAAATTTTTTTTTCGTCGAAATAATCAGCCGATAAAGTAGCGCCCCATCCGACTTTGTATATTTATTTTGTTAACCAAAAATGGACAAAATTTCGCTACAAGACAACACAAATACACCAAACGAATCTGAAGATTTTTTTTATTTGTAATTTCAGGTTAGACAAAAACCGGTTTCAAAAATAAAAAATATAATTTCAATTAATTCAATTGAAAAAAAAAATTATTGGCTTACCAAATCAGAATAGTAATCCCAAATTTTGAGGCAATAAAATCCAACCAAATTCAGAAAGAATTGATGATCATTTAATTCCCAAAGGAAATTTTACGTAATTTTTTTTTTCAAAAAATTATTTAAATATTTTTTTTAAAACTTTTTTTTAATTAATTATTTTTTTCGATTTCATTATTAATTTTTTTTTGTTAATAAAATTTTTTTTAATCAATTAATTAATTAATTAATTAATTATTTAAGAATAGCCACAGCCACAATTAAAATAAATTTTATTTTGCAAAATTTATTTTTCAAAAAAAATCAAAAAAACCAACACAAATTTATATATATTTTTTTA
>JANTOP010031926.1:0-11626 GCA_027564815.1 Symmerus nobilis | reverse complement strand
GAAATCAGTTGAATTTTTCTATCGTTTGTCGTATGTCTCGATTAAGAGAAAAATTTTGAATTTCATGCATTATTTTGAACAAAAACATCTTTCTATGGACGATTGTACTTTCTTAAATTGTAGCATACCAGATTTAATTGATATTATTCTTCATTTGAGTTTAGATATCACGCCTCAAGCAAGCAAATTTGGTGTGACAAAAGGTGGTGGTCACAAGTGACCTTCCCTTGTAAATTTTTAACTAACAGCTATAGTGTTACGATTGAACCAAATCCGATACATTTAATTGTAGCCAAGGGTTTACTCGAAATGTTGGTGTGCCACAGTCTTCTCATATATTAAAGGAAACAAATACAAAAATTTTGAGACCAAATGTGTGACAACGTGCCCCTGTCTACCCTATAAATTGCCTTCAATTCTGTAAACCGTGATAAACCGGTGTATCAGAGAAAAAAATAACTCATCCACATCGAGATGTCTTATATAAAGTCATATGAAAGTTTATATGAAAAGTCTATATAAAAAAATATTAAAATCCTCTTTTTCTGCCTGTAGAAAATTAAAAATATCTTATCCAATTTCTCAGAGAGTTGGAGCTTTTAATAATTTGTACTTAAATCAAAGGTTCAGAGAATTACAATATTGCATTAAATATTATTGAAATTAATTCAAAATACTGCATTGCACCTATTTATTCGCGCTAATTACTTAACGTATTTAATATAATTTGTATATGTATTGTAAAAAGTATTCGGTTTGTGACAAAAATCCAGTTTCCTTATGAGTATAAGATGAAGTTATGATTATAATTCTTGATTCGTCAAATAGTCGTTAGTAATTACAATTCCATGTCCGTACTTAATATTAAAACATAAGAAGTTGATAAACCTTATCCTCACAAATATAATAAACAATAAACATATTCTGTGTTGGGGGGAAATAGTAGCTAAAGATCACTTGGAAATTTCGATATAATTATTTCATATTCTAATTATTTTCATCCCACCATTATTTCGAAATAGTATTTTATTTCATTATATTTCTTAGTTGAATGAAATATTTTGAAATATCTAGGGAATTTCACACAATTATGTCGCAATCTACCAACCATGTTGTAACCATGGAGGTATTACATATGGAGGTGGCCTAGCAAAATGTATCATTAACAATAGCGGATGTTTAGAACCAAGACCGTAGAAAAATGCATTAATAGTTACATGAAAAATTAATCCATGTTAAACATTATTACTGTGCTACTGAACAAATGTTTTATTTTTAATTGTTGTTTTTCTACATTTTGAGTAAATGAAGGATTATACAATTTATACAATAACTAATCTGATGGGTACTTTTTGCGATGTCATGGCAAATCTGTGTTTAAGACGATTATATAAATACATATGTATATTAATATATTATTGTATATTATATATACTTATACTTATACAGCAATTCCTGGGTCCCTAAACCATCTGGTCCCGACCGCTTTCGATTTTGATAAAAGTTTCAGTATTAATTTGTTAAAGTTAAAAAAATATTTTATATGTCTTTTTTTGTTTCGCCATTCGACCTACAGTTACGAATACAGGGTATACCCAAAGTATTGTATTTTTGCGACAGTATCAGGATTTGCGTCTTGTTTCAACATTAATAACTCCTAAACGGCTGATTTGCTTTCTTGTGTGGATATATCAAATGAACCGTATTGAACGGAGCATTACGGAAGTATTATTAAAAATTTCTCAATAAATAGTCGGGTTTTTCAGTTTTTTTCAATTTTTCATTCGCTCTGATAGAGAGATACCCCCGCAAAAAATATTTGTCTTCCAAAGATCTGATCTTAATACATATCAGATCAAAAATTTCCACATGGTTCATCCACAAATCGATTTGTGCTGCGTCTAAACATTTATGGATTAGAGTAATATTCAAGGTATAATAGTTAATGGAATACCTGAAAGTAATATGCAAAATGCGCTGTATCCAGTCTTCATCAAGTTCAAGTATAATACACTAATATTTAAAGCTGGTCGTCCGAGTAGGTAGTCGACCATACACAATCGTATACGGCCGACTATCAGACGAATCCCATCTAATATTTAAATTTGCATTATATATTCATATTTTGATCAATATTTAAATTAAAATAAATTTACTTCTATAATAAATAAGCGAACTTAACGATAACCTTTTCTCTGTTGGTTGTTTAAATGTTGTGTTATGTAATTAGATTAAAAAGAAATAACATGAGTTTTGACATTTTATATATGTAGCAATCTGAATATAATTTATTATATTAATACATTCTTTCTTTTTTTAGCAAAAAATTAAGTTTATGGCAATTATCAAATGGCAATACGTTTATACAAATGATATTTGAACAAACGAATAAATTGATAGATTGTGAGTTTGTTCGTCAAAAGGGAATCGTGAATAATTTTCTGCATACATTTTACGATCAAGTTATTGATGCTCAGTCAAGGAATTTCAGTGCATCGTCAAGTTCAATTAGCGGCAATTCCTTGTCGAACGAAGATTTGCAAAGCGAAATCCTATCCAAAAATGTGGATTCATTCGGGATGAGAAACGTTTTATATCACGAAATTTTTACAGATACGGATGTACCACACGATATGTTACCTAAATTACATTACACAGAAATGAAACGGCAATGTGATGAGAAACAAAAAGAAGTGCGACAAATTGTGCACGATATGAATAGTGACCATGAAGTTCGTCGGAAAAACGCTACTGAACATTTGGAAAGGTATGCATTTCAATCTATTTGTTTTATATTTTCGGCTTCCTAATAATTTGTTTCCAATTGGTATTATGTATAATGAAATAAAATATGTGGTTTCCATGCTTAAGAAATGGATACGTATTGTTGCTAAAAAATATATTTACTCTGAATGCTCCATGCCCCAAACATATATATATATGCTTAGAGCTTACTACCTTACTGCTGTTCTATTTTTCTCAAATATGTTTGGTGTTGACTGTTATATGCATGTTTATGCGGAGGATTACCAGTTCAGAGTAAAAATATTTTTAGTACAAAATACGTGTACATTTTTTTACTGTCGAAATATGTACGTTTAAATGTCGAAAATTATGTAAAAATTTAAAAAAATGTATGTATAAACTAAAAGAAATAATTTTACCAAGACGAAGCGAATTACTAAATTTTGAATAATATTTTATTTATTTTTAAATCCCATTCACCTATCACAGTGATAACATTCGTGTGAAATCACATTTATCCCTTTTAAATATCACCTCTATCCCTCTACTATATCACCATTTCAAATCATCACATTGGGAAACGCATTTTAGAAAATATAGATTAGTATGCAACATAGAACTAGATCAAACACGCCTGTTTTTGCCTATAATGTTCTACAGCCCCACTACTTCAATATTTCTTCATTCGTTCTGTGAATTAACCGCATTATACGACCGTTCATATTTGTAAATATTTTTACTTTGCATTTGTTATAATATATTATGTAAATACCTAAAGTAATAATAGATTTTAACATTAATTAACACTACTTTAACATAGAACATGTACCACATTTATTTGCATAACAATATTTCAAATCGATATCCATGATCGATGGTCTATATATCTGGTACTAAATCCCAACAGTAACCAACATTCGTCAAAAGTCAATATGCCAAAACTCCTCCCGAATTGTAAGTGAATATTGAATAGATTGTCTTATGCTGTGTCTATATTGTGCATCACCATCAATATGGGAAAATATCAGGCAACCTCGGTCGCTCTATTATCAAGTCAAAATATGAAGTACATTTTCATAAATATTTCACATTTGCGTATCTAGTTGAATAAATTTCTGATTGGTTGGTGAAA
Source organism: Symmerus nobilis (assembly GCA_027564815.1). Taxonomy (NCBI): domain Eukaryota; kingdom Metazoa; phylum Arthropoda; class Insecta; order Diptera; family Mycetophilidae; genus Symmerus; species Symmerus nobilis. The sequence goes on along the minus strand of JANTOP010031926.1, from coordinate 7,749 downwards.
ATAAATTTCTGGATTGGTTGTGGATCAGAGATAGTTGTTTATAAGGGTGTTTTTTTTGGTATAACATAGAAATTACAATAGGGTTAACTGTCATACGAGCTGTAATATTGCGCTCACTTATTGTCATTTATGATCAGTATACTGTGGGAAATCATCATGAATAGACTGACGCTTAAACAACGCTACCAAATTATCCAAATTTACATCGGAAATCAGGAAATCAGTCGACGCGGCTTCTTAATTTTTATGCCGCACATTATCGTCCATCTGAGCAAGCCATCCGTCGAACTGTGGATAGATTTCATACCACATACTCACTAAATCTTAATGATGCAATAACACCAACACGTCGAAGGAATGAAGAGAATATCGCCGCTGTAAACGATAGTGTGGAGGAAGGTCCAACTTTATCGATTCGTCGTCAGTTGCAAGAATTGGGGTTCTGTCCGTCCACTACGTGGAAAATTTTGTGTAAAGATCTTGGCCTGCACCCGTATAAGATGCAGCTAGTGCAGGAATTGAAGCCACGAGACCATCATATGCATCGTTCTTTTCTTTCGCCGATTGGGTTCAAGAGTAGTTAATGAACCCGATGTTTTATCGAGAAATTGCGTTCTGCGATGAGGATCATTTTTGGTTGAATGGCTACGTCACCAAGCAAAATGTCGGCATTTGGACCAATCCACAAGAGACCCTATACACTCTATAACGTTTATTGGGTTTTACACGCTGGTGGTATGTATAATCGGACCTTATTTTTTCAAAAATGAGAGTACTCATTACGGAGTTACGGAGCGTTACGTTACGGAACGTTAAGGTCAATGGAGATCGTTACCACCTCATGATCAATGATTTTTTGTTTGAAAATATGGATGAAATTGATCGGGACGAGATGTATTGTTCTTTCATACTTTCTTTCTTACTTTCTTTCATACATAATAATTTCAAAAAATTATTCAAGAAATTCTCTTCATATTTTGACTTGACAATATCATATTATTACGTGTTGATGGTGTATGCGGCGACATTTTTATTTTCTAATCGGCCAATCACTGCCACTTTATTTTTTTTCAACTTTTTCTACTTCTTGGACGTACCCAAAATATTCGCACATGATGTTTATTTTTTTTATGTTATCTTTCCAATTATTGCAAAAGTAGCAACAAAAACAATAACATCTTTATCGTCCCACATCTTTCATTTAGTATTCAGTAGAGAAAATCCAAAATTTGAGATTTTTAACGCTTCAATGATTCTGATTTGCGTTTATACGTGTAGATGATAAATTAGTGGCGCGACCATAAATATTATAGCCGATATGGGATATTTTTTGTAGCCTGCCATGAGATTCCGTTCAACTTCTCAACAATTTTTTCTATACCAATTTGACATTTCTATTCTACATATTTTTATTTATACAGGTGGTGAATTAAATATGTAGAATAGAAATGTCAAATTGGTATAGAAAAAAATTGTTGAGAAGTTGAACGGAATCTTATGACTGGAATTGTTTCCTACTGTATATCTAGATATAGACGCACCATTACAGACGACGTCTTTAGTAAAAATTTTTAAAACGATCAAGCCCCATAGGGGAGTGGGATGAGTGGCATACATTCCTGTACTTTCTTGACTTTAAATAGCATGATGTAATAGTTGTGTAGAACTTATTGTCTAACGCCATTCCAAACATATGTAGATGTATTAGGAAAATCATTTATTTTTAGTCAATAAATCGAAAATAAAATCATGCCTTCGCAGAAAAGAAGATTAAATCCTTCTCTCTCCCCATCTTTCTTAATAAAGGATGTTAGGGAACAATTTACCATAATAAGGTTACCATATGCCCTGGATAAAATAAAATAAATAGAAATATCCACAATGGGGTCGGTTATGGTCGATCCAAGTCCACTTTTTTTTACTATTTCAGTAGTATTTTAATTCTGTCCTCATGTATTTTTGTACGACGGACGTAAAGAAACAGTTAATATTTATTATTCATACAATACAACACAAATGCATATTATTTTGATGCAATGTAATCTGATTCACTAAAGTCTGTCGTATAATTATTTCGAATTTATGAATTAAACGTTTATTTCTTATTTGTATTAATTAATTTGTTTTGACTTTAAGAATTATCAACAAATTTAAAAATGTGGATAATAATGTTCATCAAAAGTAATTTCAGTCTGTAAAATTTTATTCAATAAAGTATCATCTGTCGAATGACAATAAATGAATTAGTCGTTTCTTAAATCCAACATGCATACTCGAATGAACATTAACTTACAAATTTATGTTCGCTCTTTTGTAATAGTTCAGAGTTGGTTGAAAAGGTTCTTAAACACACGACTTTGGGTGTTGTTAGTACCACATTATTGTATCAACATTAAAAAACTTTTTGTAGGACATCGGAATCAAAACATCTTCCTTTTTCATTTCGGAAGTTAAACTAAATGCAGTAAATAATGGCTTTGTAAATAAAATAAGCACAAAGATAATTACATATCTTATAATATTTAATCACTAAGGTGACGGAGGATTGTGTTGTGTTATATTTCTATTATTGATTAATTTTCTTGTGCATGGTATCTAAATTAATAATATATTTTAAAATAATTATTGTAGCGTTTTATTTTCACTTTGTTTTCATTTACGCATTTTTTCTAATGTATTACTAAATTTCCTAAAATATTAAATTTAATTATCGAAATAGCGTTAGTTATATCAATAGCGTTTATTACCTATAAGTATTAATACATCGATTATAATCGAAATAAACTTTAATATTTTTGGTATAAATATCGTGAGAAGTATTGAGTTTGTTTCACCAATGTTAACTTAAAAATACGATAACAGAAATGTAATAATCTTCACAAATATAGTATTTAATAAATAATTAATATATTTAGTATAATTTTATTATTGTAGTATATTAAATATAACTAATTGTGGGTTGAGTTATTTAAAACTTCACCTTATTTTAATTTAAATAGAAATTGAAAAAAGAATTCAAATTGTAAAAGAGAGGTTACAATTTATGTTTATTGTTTTATTAATTTATAAATATTTCCCTCTTATAAATTGATATAACTGACCTGTGAATTAGATTGAATTCAATCATATTTTTCTTGAACTTTAAAGTTTATCCATAAATTAACATGAAATAAAGTAACGATTTCTGATAAGAAAAATCATCTTCTTATACGAGTACATTGCATATGCAAAATGAAAGGATAACCGCATTATGAATATTTTTTTAATCATAATCCTTCTATAACCCTCGAAAAAGCTCGCTCAAAATTAGTAAACATGGGTGGATTAAAGTACCACAATCAGGCTCATACGAATACTTGGTCAAAATGAAATGAATGCAAAGCCGTAATAAAAACACCATTGTTGACTGAAGAATATAGATAGAAACGACTAGAACGGGCTACCGAAAATTGCGGTCGGAACTGAAAAAAATATCTTTACGGATGAATCTTCATTTTAGTTAAACAGTACCTTGATGGAATTGTAAAAAACGGTTAATGGAAGTCTTCTGATATGCTATATGGAAGAGGGAATGATGATTGAATACTTCAAAAAATAAGTATCCCAAGCATCGAGGTAAAGCCTGTTCACAATTGAATGTATTCAGATAAACAGAAAATTATTCAATAAAAAGACTTACAATTAGACTGGCCATCGCAGTATTCCCGACTCGCACCCAATTGAAAACGTGTCACGATAAAACCAAGTTACGAGGAAAGAGAATAAAGTTAATAGAGCACTGGTGCAAATCATTAAACCGTATTTGGACAAAGTGTTGATGTTGCTGAAAAATTTGGTTTATGCTAAGTTGTCTAAGGGCGACTGGATCACGAATTGCGATATTTCGAAAAAAAACTTTTAGATAAGTACCCATTTCCAGGCAAAATTGAACTTAAATTTTAAGCATGTAGTTATTCCAAATAAAACTTCGCTTTGAAAAATGTACAAACAATTTTGCGAATTTCTGAAAACACGTTTGGATGTATGGATTCGTAAATGGAATTATGATTTTGATTTGATTATTTGGTGATACATCCAGTTCCAGATATATGTTTTGTCTCACAGTATAATAGTGTATGATTTACATTGTATCCCAATTAATTCTATCATAGTTATGTCGAATTCGACAATAATTTAAGTTATTGCATAAACACGCCAATGTTTTAATAAATCACATTTTTAACAAATGTATGACGAGAAGGTGATAAGAAGATGATTTTTAGTATAAATAGACTATATTATAATTTTAGAAACATTATTGCATATCTGCAAGATCTTAAAGTTCGAGAAAGTAAGATTTTTTATACCCTCGGCACATACCCTCAGCCCTAAAGTGAGGCGTAATTATAAACACTAAAATCATATCTAATATCTAATATAACAAACATAATAAAATCGGTAAATTATATAAATGATTAGGAAAAAACGGTCGTTAGATGATTGGTTAATTGCTCCAAACACAAAATGGTGTGGTCGGGGACAAAGTGCTGGCAAATATAATCAACTTGGTGGTGCCTCCAAAACAGATAAATGTTGTCGACGACATGATCACTGTAAATTCAACATACACGCACTGACCACAAAATGGAATTTATATAATTACCGACCATTTACAATTAGCCATTGCGGCTGCGACATGAGGTTAGAAAATATTATTATTTTATGAATTGTTTTAATTCCTTTTCTTTATTTTAATTTTTTAAATAACTGGCCAAACATTTTAATGTTATCATAATTATTAAAAATTCTAAAATTTGCAGTTAAATTGTAATATCGAATACTATATAGGCAATTGAGAAATCATTATAATTCACTCAAGCCCTTTAAACCATAGAATGAGATTTACATTTATTGTAGGTGTTTAAAGCAGGTATGTAAGGTTAGTAAAACAACAATATTAAGTTAAATTTGACACCAGCTTGCGTACAATAAAGTGCTCGTTTCTCCTAAAGAAATATCCTTAAGATGAAACAAAAACACACTTAAACACTAATCTCTATCCGATTTCCATTCCTTTTATATTCCTTATTTTGATATATATATATACTTACTTTCATACAATTCGAATTCCTTACAATGAAATAACAACTGAAAACAAATTTTATTAAACCATATTCCTACAAGTACCATTTTGATAAAAGAAAAATGTAAGATAATATAGACCAAAAAGAAAACATGATTTACAGACATCGCAGAGATTTATCAAATGTGTTAAGAGTGCCGGGTACAAAATGGTGTGGCAAGGGCTATTCGGCAAAACGGTATTCTGAGATGGGTGGCTACTCAAAAGCGGATCGATGTTGTCGACAGCATGACAAATCTTGCCCATTTTGGATTGGTGGTTTTGAAACAAAATACGGATTTTTTAACTGGCGTGTTAATACCATAATGCATTGTAAATGTGATGAACGGTAAGAATTGTATCTGTTTTGTCGATTGCATGCATTTTTTATGACAGTGTACACCAACTTAAGCCGCCCATAAATTGGTTATTATTAGTATTACCATTTATTTATTACATTACAATAAAATCGTAGCATTGTACTACGTATCTAGTAGGATAGGTATAATACTTAAATTATGTAGGTATGGTGTTAATTAATGGCTATTTGAATTTTTGTCGATAAATAAACTATTTATTTTAACAAATTATAATTCGAATGATAAAGTGGAAATATAGCAATATTTCGTTTCATTTCATAAGTTTTCACAACGAGAAAGATAAATATCATAACTTGTCATTATGAGTAGAAAATGAAAGAAGGAACGATTTTTATAACTACAACTTATTTTTCTACATAATTAGTTCCTTTTAGCTCGATGCACTTGTTCCAACCTTTTTATAAATTTTCCGATCCTGTCCGAATAATATGATTTCTCGGACCCATTCTTCCAAATAGGGGTGTGTTTCACGGATAATGTCATCATTAGAGGAAAATGTCTTTCCCCTGAGCCATTTCTGCAGGTTCGAAAACAGGAAATAGTCATAGGAAATGTGCAGAATATGGTGGATAGCGAAGCAATTCAAGTCTTAAATCGTGGAATTTAGCGCCATGTCGACTAAACATTTGTGAACCATTGTCTTTATGGAAGAAAACTTTTTTTTCTCGCCAAACCATTTTTCCTTCAAAACATCGTTCAATGGTCCAATCAGTCTGCAAAATATGGCGCTACCCGAACATTTCGCGGTAATCGATTGGATTATGCCGCGAGCATCTGCACAAAACTGTGGCCATGTGGCCATCTTAATCCTCTCCAGTACCGATTCGCCAGGAGAAGTCCACTATACATATTTCTATGGCTCCGGAGACTGTTCTGTGATCTCCAGTGTATGGTAATGAATCCAGGTTATAAATCAATGCAGAAACTCGTTGCGATTATGATTGAACATCGCTAAGCATTCCTTCGAAGTTGTCACAATATTACGTTTGTTGTCAATTGTGAGTAAACGCGGCACCCATCCCACGAATAGGTTTCTAATGTCCAAATATTTAGTCTAAATCTATCAGATTGAGATACGCACAGCCTCAGCGCTTCCTCCCTCCGACCGTCCAATACCATATCCTGGATTTTATCAACCATTTCTGGTGTGGCCTCATTTGGACATCCTGAATGTTCTGCATCACACGTGTTTGCACGACCACTTGTGAATCATTCCAATTGATTTCCTACGCATAAAATAATGTTTAATTTACACACGAAATTCACATTTTTTCGTTTCTTAAGAACCGTTACTTTTTTCTTTTCTGATTTTAATACGTCCGCCTCGTAAGCCTTAGTTGGTAATTATTGGTAATTTAATTACAACGGGGCTCAATGTTCTATTTAACTCTTTGAGGTTTATTGCTTGAATTTGAACGGTGGGACATTTTTTAACCCACCTCGAAATTTTGCAATTACTACGTTCATTTTTAGTCTCACATATGTAAAGTAGATGGCTATACCATCAACAAATGTTGTAAATATTTTCGCTTGTGTTAGCAAGTTTCGACATGTCAGTACAGGTCCATTAGCATTTATAATCCAACTTTATCCAAATTTAAAAAGAAAAACAATTTCTGTACCTCAAAGAGTTAAAACCTCATTATTACATAAAATTTCAAACTTCCTTATTTCGTCCTTTCGACGGACGTGCTACATACGCCCTAAAACGGGAATGAAAGTAAGCATTTTTTCTGTTATAAGGATTATAAACGCTATATAAATACTAACTATAAATACTATAATACTTATAATATAAAATAATAATTTATTAATATTATAATATTAAATATTATATAATACTTTTACTCTTACCATCCATTCTAATAATATTCTTATTTACAAACCTAGTTTGATTGGTCTATTTTTACAGATGATTACAATTTATATATTTTTATCACAAAGGATATTTCCTAATTTAATACTATTAAAAAGAGAAAAAAATATATAAGGAAAAACATTGTAGGTATTCTGTGTATATGCACGCACATAGTATTTCTATATAGTAGTAGCATATATGTTTTATTTTTGATCCTTGTGCTGAATGGCATAAAATTTGATGGTCAAAGAAAAGCAAAAGGATTTTTGCCGGATAAATGAACAATTACCGTTTTACAATTAAGTACTATTATTACTTGGATACATTTTATATTATATGGACCGTTAATTTTGAAAGTGGTGTAAGTCCATTTTATGCTATTTCGAGATATTTAAGGTTTTGCGTTTTTA
>JANTOP010031915.1:0-11627 GCA_027564815.1 Symmerus nobilis | reverse complement strand
AAAAAAAAAAATCGCCAAAATTTTAGTTTTTTCATTTTGCAACTTTTGCACCCTGTCGGTAAAGCGATATCTGAAATATTAAAATTTTTCATACAAACAAAATTTCAATCGACCCATTCTAATGTACATACAATAATCCTGGTATTTGTTATGCAAATTTTAAATGTTTTGTTTAAATAAACAAAAGCTAAATAATATTTTACCACAAAAAGCTATGAAAAGTAATGTGGCTTAAATGCAGTTAAGTTTTCTATAAGCTTTTCAATTGAAAAATAATTATATGAAAAGTATGAATGGTTACATTTGCAATGTTACTGCCTTTTTTATAATTTTTATGCATTCCCGATTTTATAGTGTTGCCTCGTTACCTTCTGCATTTATAGATTTTAGGAAAGTTATATGTAAATTATAAATATAATCTTCGTAATTCTTATTTCCTTAAAACAATTATGGTACGTAACGATGGGGTTGAGTTACGGGACTTTTAAAACAGAAAGACTTTTCCCTAAAGCTCTAATTTTTGTTTGTTTTTTAATTAAACTAATTTATCGTTAGGCATTTGTATATCACTTCCATACATTATACACGTATACAGTATATACTCGTATATTGTGCCATATCTAAGCGAATTCGACAGTTCGGTTATAAGTACTTAGGCGACTGACTACCCAGAAGATATCCCAGTATTTTATGATAATAAATTCCCAGATATTTTAATAGAAAGGCTGGCACAATCGTTGCATTGATTCATTTTCCCTTGTATATAGTATACATACTCCTGGATATGAAATAGAGAATCGCTTTTGAACAAAGTTTCCCAAACGTTTGAAAAATGAAATAATTTTATGCTAATTTTTCCTTTGCCTTAGGAAATTTTCGTGAAAATACGATAGGAAAAAATTTAATATTTATAGGGAAGGCTTCTACATTTTATATATAAAATAGAATAAAATAATACTTTTTCTGCAAACGATGCTCAGTTTACGTATATATATTTTCTTGTATTATTTTCATTGTTTTATGTTATGCTTTTCTTCATTTAAGACTAAGGCGATATTACATTTTTTATGTGCTGTGCTATGCCTGAAATTATGTGGCTTACCGACCCCCATAAAAGTATGCAAAAGAATATGCTTTTGACAAATAACTTTTTAATGATTTCGTTTTTATGCATTTCAACGGTACAACGGGGAAAAATGTTTAGATAAAACCTAAAAAATCTATCTCTCATTATGATGGAGAAGGTATTGTTTTTAATTTCTTTTTTATTAAAGTCATATTAAAATTATTTCGAATTATTGGCATTAGCATTGGCATATAGCACGATTAAATTATACCGATTGCCACCAATTTCTGTTTCATTTTATTATTTTATTGAATACTTATTATGTACCTATATATCAAATAGAGGTAGAGGTTGGGGAAAATCTCTTTTTTTTGTATTCCTGAATTAATAATTGACTTAAATCGATTGTATAATGCACAGAACATGTCTGGGCAGTGTAATCAACCTAAACATGAAAACCGATAAAATTTTCCAAACGCTTATTTGTAGCTTTACTGAAAAATTTATTAAGGTCAGTTTTCCTATGGAACATCACATTTTAAGATTAACAGGAGATCGATCTGATAAGAATTTTGTTTTGGAATTATTTGAAAAATATAACAAATCAATGTAAACAGTATATGTAAATGCAATGTAAATCCAGCTGCAATGTCATGCCAGTCGTTCATGCAAATTCATTCAAATTAAAAATAAACTATACAAATTTTTTTTAAATTTATCTTATTGTTGTATACTCTACAATTCTACATATTTATAATCTAATATGTTAAATATTGATTTAATTAACGATAACAATATCGTTGAATTTTTAATAATAAACATTTATTTATCCCCTTTTGATTCTCGACTTTAAGCAAAATCTATAAGATCAGGGGTGGAATTATCTAACTCTCAACAATCAAAATCAATCGTTCAAATTTTTTTACCATCACTTTTCAAATTCACTTACTTAGATCGACTTGTCGGTCATTTGACATTTACTTCGATCAATTCTATGGGCCATAAATTTGTCGTCGAATAGAAATGAAATGTTTTTTGTTCTTATGATGAAGGAAAAATATACTAAATTTATTCGATAAGCGTAAAGTGCCAAATATGAGGAGGTTTTGTTTACATTATTTACAAGTTCTCAAAATTATACCATTTAATTCGATGAGATCGGATTATCGTTGCCCAGGATAAAAGTTATTCACGGAAATGAGTCAAAATCAGAAGCAATAAGATTTTAAAAAATCTGGAGTATGTGTAGCCATGTACTATTATCAAGGAAATATCATACTTAGTTTGGCTACTATTTTTGGAAGGATGAACAATATATATTTTGTCCTTGAATTTACTTAATTGCAGACTTCATTATTATATTGTTATTTTGATTTATTTTTTTTAGTTACTTATTTCTGCACAAGTAATAATCGATTATGGTATTCAGCAAATATGATTATTGAAGCGTGCAAATCTATGAATAATCTGATTACGAAAATATATCCTGTTCATATTTCGATCATATGTATTGAAAAGAGAAATCTATTTCTATTGTAATTCAATGCCACAATGCCAATTTTAATCGGTTTATCATAAGAAGTTATAATATAAAAAGGATTATGGCAAAACTAACCCACATCTGGATGTTTTTCATTTCATTTCCCTACTCGAATGCGTAGGAAATATAAGATAATGGAAGTTCTTTCTTATAATGCATAGTTCCAGTTCTTGGCATAATATTCGTAAAATGAGCTTAATTTAGCCTGCTTCTAAAATGTACATTTCACGCCCACCAAAAACAATAAGTTCTGTATGACTAATATATGAAGAAATTACAGGTACAAAATGCAATTTAGTTAATATTTGTCCTCAAAATAAATTATTATTCAATATTCCAAGTAATATACAATTGTTACATGCCATAAAACAAATAGTTAAAATATGACATCCAATTAATAGTATAACTACATGTAAGGCCGGGTCCAGATCAATAAATTGATATGTTGAATGTTGTATTTTGAATTCGACGAAAATATTTGCAACGTAAATTTCTTTGCGGCGCGCATTTACCGACAGGCGATGGATAGCATGTGTTGTGTCTGAGGCAAATATTTCTGTGTGTCTTTGTGCGGCGTATAGTCCACATCAATAAAAATTTTGACGAACACCTACAAAATTGCGCCAAATACAACGCGCAACGCAAATATTTAATGATGTAGGCCCGGCTTAATATTAAAGCGTATTTATACTCACAAGCTTAATGTTTTTTAACTAACCCTAAAAAACATTTTATTTTTAATATTTTTATCATTTTATAAGCATTTTTCTGAAAAACCAAAAAGATGAGGGCAAACTACTTCTGTATAAAAAAATTGGGATGTGTAATGTAATATTTTCAAAAGTTTAGTTACTATGTAGAATTTAGTCTTATGAATTAAATTCCGTTGGAATTTTTACTCTATATGTTACAAGAAGTCCAAAAACTGTGGAGCCGTTTAAGAAGTATCTTTTGGAAAAGCCCCTTCTGCACTGGTCAACATGTACTAAAAATAAAAAAAAAGTGTTTATATTCTTCATATGTTTTATAAGAATGCCCAAAAGGAATCAGTTCGATAAATATAATAGTCCTTTGTCCTTTCACAAAACAAAATTAAAAAGTGTATTTTTTTTCAATTATGAAACGTAAACTCCCGTTAATCTCTCATAATAGGGAATAGCTCTGGGCGCCCACAGCAGAACTAATCGCCCACTCTATGATAGAACCACGTACACATTTTATATATAAAAAACGTAATAGGGTAAAATATTTAGAGATTTCACACTACACACTATTTCAAAGATAGAGCTTTGAAGAGGTTATAAAGGTATTTCTATTACGTAAATGTCAGTTTGGCTTCTTATATAAATGTGTAATATAAAGTATATATTTAGTGCAAACACAGCTAAGAATAACAAGAGAAAATATTATTATTAAAATCATTATTTTGAAGGAGGTGTCCTACTCTGCAATTAATATTTCCTTAGAATGAATGAATGAAATAGGTTGAGAGGGCATTTTTACATGATGTTATATAAAATATACTAGCTGTTCCCGCGAATTCCGTTCTACGCCAAATCTCTTTGTTAGTTAACAGATGGAATTGTGTTTGGTTTTAAAAATCCATTATATTTTGAGTCACGTTTGGTGGGTGAATAAAACTCAATTTGTTCGTATTTAAACAGTATTTCGATATAATTCAACGTTGTATGATATACAACATTTCTCTTTTTGCTTTCCGGCGCGTAAACAAATAAAGAAGTTGGTTTGTCAACACGCGAACAGGCGACGTACAATTGGCTGTGCGAGCGAGAAGCACGGATATTCTAAATTAATTTCACACACACTCATCGACTGTCCTTTTGCTTTGTTGATGGTCATCGCGCAAGCAAGACGAACCGGGAACTGCAATCGTTTGAATTCGAATGCCATATCAGTCGGATTCATCGGTATGCGCGGAATCACCACGTGCTCGCCTATGAATTTTCCTTTGAGAATTGTTGCTTCTATAACGTTGGGCAACAATCGTTTGACAGCAAGCCTGATTCCATTACATAGCTTCGGCTGGTTCAGATTTCAAAGCATTATGATGAGTTAATCGATCTTCATTTGAAGTTGTTGAGGGAGTAATCTTGGCAAATCCAAAGATTTCAAAAATTCTGTTGGAAAGTTGACGACATCTTCTTCGTTGGTGAAGGTGTCGATTGATTTATATGTCATGCCTTCGCCAGAGATTTTACTTTGAATATTAAAATTCAAATCTTGAACATTCAACAAATCGACATTCTTTGCTGCTAATATAGCTCGTCCACCCTACCATTTATGATTCTTTTTATTCTGCACGGTGTTCGGGAAACTTCGATGAGTTGCTCCTTGAACTTGGTTAATTTACAAAATTGAATGGAAAATTCGATGAGGCCACTCGTCACATCAACTAGAATAATTCCATTATCAATGTCTAACAATTGCTCCGAGCTGTTTGATAATTCTGCATCATTGAACACATCCGCAGATTAATCATTTTGCAATGCAACACGTATGTTTGTAGTCAGTTTCAATGTTTGCACGAAATTCCACCAACGACATGATTTCAAGCACGCGTTGAGTTCATCCGCAGGTGTTGATCTCGGAATGACTGGCAGCGTTTGACGTAAATCACCGGACAGCAGAATCATCGCGCCTCTAAAACGATTCTGATTATTGCGTAAGTCTTTTACAGTTCGGTCGAGAGCCTCCAATGCTCGTTTATGCGCCATCGTTTATTCGTCCCAAATTATGATCTCGCAGCTTTTCAACACTTTAGTCATAGCAGAATTTTTTCGAAATGTTGCACGTTGGTTCGTCTTTCACTTGCAAGTTCAACGGCAATTTCAAGGCAGAATGAGCCGTCCGTCCTCTTTCAAGCAATGTGGCCGCAATACCAGATGATGCAACTGCCAACGCTATTTCACTTCGTGATCGAATCGTTGCCAATATCAATGAAATGAGGAACGTTTTGCCTGTTCCTCCGGGCGCATCAAGGAATAAAATGCCACCTTGTCCATCATCGACCGCTTTAATCAATGTATCGTATGCACTTTTCTGTTGTGGATTCAACATTTGTTTGTACTGCTTGACTCAATGCATCTCGATCGTAATCACGTTCTCGTTCCAATTCCCATTTGAATCCGTCGTTCATTGGACACTGGGTGCTGACATCCCTAATTTGCTCAACAAATTTCCGCACAGCAATAAGCACATGTCCTCTATCGAAATCAGCGCCTCGTTGTTCACCTTGTTGCTCACTTGAAGTTCAAAATCGGCTATTGCAATGCGAACTTTATGCAAAACGTCTTCTGACATTTCGTCTTTGTATTTATTCCATAAATCGACTGGGTTCGATAGGAAACATTTCGATATGATGATTGCAAATAGTTTTCGATTTGCGGGCGCAGCAACAACAGCATCAGGGAGTTTGCAATCCCAATGAGTGACATTTCCCAGCAAATGCAATCGTTGACAGCCATCTCAATATGTCGGGCACAACACACTATCGACTGGCCGCAGCGATTCACATGATGTTGGTCCACTAACTTTGACCAACAAATGGTATGACTATGTTATATAACAAAAAAAATTTCTCCATGCAAAATGTACTGAAAATAAAATTTTCCGAATTTTCAAATTTTCCGGAAACGAACAAAACAAAAAAAATTGAAGCAAATCGGACAAACCGTTGATGAGTTATGCTTGTACACACGAACATCATTCTCTTTTATATAGTGATATATAGATTTTCTTTTAATATTATTGTGGTTTTGGATATCTCAAAACAATTTAAAGGCATAAAGAAATATCTCGACATCTCAACACATAGCTTTATATTACGAATACAGAAGTTGTAGGAAAATAAATATTTATCGTTAATATCATATCGACTCACTCATAGTGGTAGGTAAACCATTAAATAATTACCTTAAATTACTGTCGTATTTTATTTTATATTTTTTTTCAATTTGCTCATTTGATTTCAGTTTTAATCTTAAAGCTTACAGCGTGTAGGTGACCTCTTACTTTCCTCTAAAATCAGAAAAGATTTTCCCTAATTTTCATAACAAATCCATAGATATTCATTAATCCTAATGCATATGGAAGATAATATACGTATTTGTATATCTTCAATATTATATACCGAAGGATACAGTTATTTACTTCCTGCTGAATGAGAAGGTGCACGATTTAAATAAAAAAAAAAATATGTTGAGTAGTATTTATATTTTCCTGTTTTTTATATTAAAAAAAACGCAATAACCCGTCCGTCGCCGTCGTTACAACAATAGTAAAAATTAATGACTTCCTTTTGCCGACAGGACTTTCGGAATTAAATATGGCATCAAAACCATAAAAACACAAAGAACACCTTTTTACAATTGGCCTGAACTTGACCTTTAATAATTATATTTTTCTCTATTATATCTTTTAACAGCATCTACTTCCTACGATTCTTAAAATCGTAATGGCAATATCCCTAATACCCGACGTTATAAAGAAAAACTAATTAAATATTTGGGTTTTAATATTCCACAACGTAAACTTTTTTATAATAATCAAATTAAGAATTAGAGTATTATAAAGTTGAGTAATTAAAATTCTTTTTTATGTTGAGGTTAGTTGATTTTAAACCAGCTAAGTAAATTTTTGAAGGAACAGTCACTTAAATACTTTAAACTTCATACAATATATGACCTAGTTGGCCACCCCATAGCACAAAGCCTATACCGTACCATAACGCCAAACAACTTTCTTTCATACCCAATGCTAGACCCTATTGTCGTTCACATAATACGCACACAATTTGCCAAACATGTACACTGTAGAGGTGTATCCGTAGCGTACCGATAAATAAATTAACATCGATGGGTCTCCAAACATTTAGCCTAAGGGATACACTAACTCCTCCACTTAGTTCCAAGAGCCAAGACCTAGCTAGCTCATTACACAAACATACTCTAATTTTGAATTTTGCGCAAATTTTCGTTTCGGGACTAACCGGGGAGTGAGATATCTATGGCGCAGGGCGCGGGGGTGTTCTATACTCTCCGTTCGTAATTTCGGTTGGGTCTAATGGAAAAGTGTCAAGTTCATTCGATTTTACAATGTAATCAAAATAAACCATATGGCGGGAGCCAAACACAAGGCAGATCACCGGATTGGAGATCCTCGCGGGCCGGAGTTGACCCGCGGGCCGTAGTTTGGAGACCCCTGTATCATATTATAAGCTCTAAGCTTTTCTTAATGATCGAAACATTAATAGAAAGAGATCTACATATTGACACACTTATACTCTGATGTTGTTTTTTTGGCCTGCACTGCACTAGCGCACGTCGTTCTTCAATCAATTTCAAAGTATTTGGGGTCAGTATATTATGAGTACTAGAATGAGCACTACAATTGTTTTTGATGAAAAACGATATGGTACACAAACAATTCTTATATTGAGAGCGTTGGTATCGTGGTTTTATATCGTGGTTTATAGCGTTGTAACTGATTTCCAAATCTCGTACTATATGTTTGCTATATGTTCTTGGTACCTTAATCCTAATTCTTTTAGATTGTTTTCATTGGTGTGGGTGACTCTTGTTATCATCTGTGTTCTCTCGAACCTCGTGTTTAACACAATTCTTGATTAAATCGATAGTCACTTCGCGTTGTAAAGCTATTTAGGACCGATGAATCATGGATTATGCCCTTATTGTTCCTTATCAGGAAATCAATTTCGTTCTTCGTGAATTCATCTCTTCAACAGATCTCTTTCTGAAATGATTCGGAGAGACATTATAAAATACATTGAACGTCTCATAATAGAAACTATTAAAATAAAGCATGTGAGTCAAGCAGGGCCGCCGAGAGGGGGGGTGGGAAAGTGGGGAAACCCCCGGGCCCGGGTTTCCAAAGGGGCCCGGAAATTGTCATATTTCTCTACTTAAATATTAGAAAATTTTTCTGATAAAAAACAGACTACAATAAACTGAATAAACTGGAAGTGGATGTACATTGTACAACTTTGTATCAAAGTCGACTTCATCTAATTTAATAAATTATTAAATTATTTAGAAAAGTTGAAAATTCTTAAATGCTGCCACTTAAGAAATCAGCAAGTTATTTTTATCGGATCATATTTTTTTACTATATCTTTAATCTTTTTTGTCTTGTATATGGGCCCGTAAGTGTTTAGTCCCGGGCCCGAATTTCCTCTCCACGGACCTGGAGTCAAGACTGAAGTAGATAATGCTCATCACAATGCGAGATTTAACGATCATCGTTGGATTCAGGACGTGATGGAATGACGCCCTAGTGAATATCGTATAAACGTCGTCGTTGGAGGCCTATATTCAGCAGTGGACTTTAGCAGGCTGATATGATAATATACCACTCACTCGGGGGGATATTTTCCAGTAGCTTTATGATTAACACAATAACATATCTTGCTATTCCAACTGCTAATAGGTTTATATTCGACAGTTATAATGCTTACTTTTAATTTTTGCATGCTACAAGCATTATTGGTGTTACTCGAGTAATTATTGTGCTTCTTCATTTCGTGAGTTCTACAAATTGATTTGGGATCTGAACGTTTTAGCTTTAAATGGATGCAATTATCGCCATCAATGTGGATTGATTTTGACAATTGAATTTTCAATTTCTTAATATTACTCTTCCACTCATAGTCAAATTATATTTTGCGGTAATTTGGATATAATGATAATCAACACTCAGTGATTATACACTTCAATCACTTAAATTATGATGAAAATTGGAGACCTTTTAATCTTCTATTACACTAGAGCGTCGACAATACGTAAGCCATGTGAAGAAATTCCAGACCAATACTCAGAAAGATAATACGTTTCAATTCATCCATATACTTATCCATATATCGAAACTGCTTTAATACTCGTATATATAACTTATAGAAGTTAGTAGATTACTTCGATCAAAAGACACGTTCTATAATGAGTGGAATGAAGCTTTTAAAATTAATAAAACTTATTATTGACATGTTTCACGTTTCAGGATGATATTTGCACACTACAGTATACAAGGGATTTTCAATAGGTGTGATGGGATTTTAGGAATAAAAGACAAGATGATGATGATGATGATGATGATGGGGTTTTATAAGTAAATGAAACGTCAGCCATTTATAGGGGGTTGCATTCAAAGTTAACCACCACGTATAGATGGTTCCAGTTGCATTCCGCAGTTTGAGTTGCAATCCGCAATAGTCTATAACATGTATATTCTTAAAGTAAAACTGCAGGACTGATAATCATTTCATTTTTAACTATGTTTTACTGAGTGAGTAGAATTGTCGAGCAAATCAGTAACTGACAAATAAATATGGCGGCTCTCCCTTTCGGAAATCCTATCACACCTATTAAAACCCCCGTTATTTACTATATTCATTCGCCATATATTTCATTAAACAAAACAACATCATATCTAATATCGTATCACAAAATTATTAAAATAATCAATATTTGGTATCTATGCATACATTTCCATAGATAACTTGTATTAAATTCAGCTTCAGTTAGTAGGTAAACTAGATTAAGATATTTACAATATACAAGGTGATTTGTTGTAGTGTCAAAAGAATGTTATTACGTCATTAAATAGAAACTTACGTACTTTCCAACGAGCCTTTAATCCAGGCCTTTATGGTTAGAAGTGTGTCAAGAAATATTCGAGGGGGGTAAAATGTAAAAATAAATGCTCCCTCTCCCCCATATGTCGAAAGCCCCGCACCCTTCCGTACGATTTGTTTTCATTTCTCATCATTCCTTTTCACCTGCCGAACCCTTCCGGTACAAATCACCCTGTATATTATGTTATGTAAATATAATGATGACATTAGAGTTACTATAAGAGGGTTTTAATACCCTACATCCATTTTATAATGAACTTTTCGCCCTGAGTAAATATGCCGAAGTTCAGAGATAAAGTGAACCATGTACCAGTTTTAAGAATCATATCGAACAATTCAATATATGATTGGTTTGAAAATTCATCTGTTAACGGCTGTTAACATTAACATTACCGGAAAGACTATAAAATAGACTTACAATTAGTATTATCTATATACTTGGTTTTACGCTAAATAAAAATTACAAGAAATCGTACGCTAAAGAGCCGGTTAATGTGACGTAAACATTCATGCTGCCATATTTGTTCCATCACTTCGGTTCAAGCCGATTTTGATTAATAATATCACTGCTGTGCATGCTATCGATTTTTGGAAGAATTAGCCGGTTTTTTATATGCAGCCAATCAAGGCCAAAAATATGGGTGAGCTAGACAACTTTTTTAAATCCCCTAACATCCCTTATAAGGAAAATGCGTTATCATGGGTGGGCAAGAAATGGAAAATTATATTAAAATATAGCTGAACTGTCTCAACGATAGTTATATTCATCTCCAAGCAGCATTCCAAGCGACGATTGCCTAGCAATGTAGGAATTATAAACGAAGAAGGGAGATAAGCTTTTGCTACGTAATGCAAGAAATCTGTTGTTTCTCATTTACAACATACTGTATTCTGTATCTATTATAATAAAAAATTTAAAATCTAAACTTAAAACAAAGCTATTTTTATAATCAAATATTATTAAACTTAAATATGAATCTGGAATTATTTTAACCCTATTTCCTTTACATATTACTGGCTTATCTGGCCGTCGGTTATTGATTTTTAAACCGGCCCCAGATATTTGTCGTGTAATGTAAATTTCGCTGCATAGACTGGGTTCCGGGTCATTCCCGGTACATCACTAACTTATACATATTAAGTTATATAACAATTTTTCTGAAGTTATTTCACCCTGCAACAAAAATTACCCAAAAGTTAAATTTTCAGTAGAGTGAATTAAAGAATATGTGACCGTCCACAGGAAATGGTACCAAATCTTCATCGATGAATTCAAAATTTTTTTCTGTACAGAATGCATCCTGCTGAACATGCAGGTATTTTTAGAATTTTTCTATCATTTTTCGTTTGGAAGT